>JANAVB010007965.1:0-12500 GCA_029216955.1 Iris pallida
TATATATTTTGTATAATATATTATATATATATATAATATATATCTATATATATCTATATCACATGAACAACGTATATGTATATACGTATAATATTTTGTATATATTTATTATTATTATTATCACCATCATCAATTTTGTTTTGATTATTATTAATATTTAAATAATATTTCATGGGCATAAGCTCTATATTGTTTTCACAAAACTAGGCTTCGAGCCCTACATGTATTTTACCATTTTATTTTATGGACCTGGGTCTTACAGTGATCGATTGGCTTTTAAACCCAATAAATTTATTATTTTGTTTTGAATTCATAAATTGGGCTTGGGCCCTAAATTACTTATTCGGGCTTTAGGCCCCAAAATCTACATTTGTTGTGAGTACTTTCTCAAAGTCAATTATGATTAGTAATTTTCCATGAATATTTTATATTAATTCTTTAGAATATCCAATTCTCGATCATGACTATTTTTCTAATCAATTATACTTTTAGCCTATTTAATCAAATCGCGATTATGACTAATCAAATCATTTTCTTTCCTTGATTATTGTGCCGACTCCCAAAGCTGGACTTCTATATATTGAACTGCACTATTTGGACTATTCTGGACTTAATGGAATGACCTGTTTTATTGTTTGGAATCATTTATTAGACTTTAGCTTCTAAGTTATTTCGAGTTGACACGTTCGTGTCATGCACGTCGACTCCAACTATTTAAGGCAAGTACACTCCTGACTTATGTGGTCACACCCATATTGTCGTACATATCGTAAATAGCACACATACATCTCACGTATGATGTGTCATGTTCCTATCGTTAAAAGCCATCTTTGGATGTATTGTATTACCCTAGCCGACCACATATTGAACCCGATATTTTAAATTACACTTAGAACATGGTTGTGTTTATTCTTGATCGTGATTACTCTCTTAGTAGTTAGTATTACATGTTGCATTTATATTTCAGTAGTTAGTGTCATATTACTTGGTTTTACTTACTGCATTTATTTTGTATCATGTGACATTTGTTAGGATGGTGGTACTTGCTCCTTTCCTAACTGGATCGTTGACATTTTAGGTATACTTCTGATGAGGCAGGATGAAGCATATGCCTAGAAGGCTTTGTTATATTATCTATTCCTTAGTTTACTTTCCTAATTTGATTCAATTAGCTGCTACCGGATTTGTCTCCAGAAAACCTTCTTTGATTTTGTAATAATTTGTGATCAGACTCTTGATTATTTTTTTATAGAAAAATCTGGTTATTTTCTTATCATCTTGTTCTCTTTAGTTTTTGTGATTGAGTTAGCTTGCTTGACTTGCTAGAACAACATGCTACGTCACTTTCGTGTCGTAGGCTAGGCGTGCCTCATGCACCCGTATCCTAATATCATGCGGGCGTGGGTCGTAACACGTTTTTATGGTGGCCCATGCAGATCCCGTCTTCGCGACTAGTACGAAGTTGTAGTGGTACTTGGGTTAGTCGTGCCACTACGAGCCTGTAATATTCCAGATAATTTCAAGATTGGTAAGCTCAATCACAGATTAGAAATTTCTGAATTTGACTCTTAAATATCTATGATTTCTTTGCCCTTCTTGAAAATTATCATATTCCTTTTTTGAATCTCAGCTCTTCCTTATCTTTCTAGAATGGTTAGGTAAAAGAAGGTCATCATTTTCAAAGGATCGTCTTCCTCTGATCCCGACAATCCTGAGGAGATCGACGCAAATCGTTCTATTCTATCTCATCCAGCACCTAGGACCCTATTTCTGAAGACATACCTTAGGAGGAGCACAGATCTTCGAGCTGCTATGAGGAACGATAGAAGCCCAAAGAGTCCAAGCTGAAGCTCAGCATGGGCAAAATGCTATCTTGAAAGAAGGCCTGTAAAATGCTCAGCTGATGGCGTTAACGACGATGGACAAACAGACTAATCAAGGAACTCTTTCCCCACCTAAGGAAGGGAACATGTTAGATTTCAAGAAGATAGGTCCTCAAAAATTTAAGAGCACTGAAGGCATACTCTATGCTGATGAATGGCTAGAAGACAAAGAGTTATGAGGGTTTGTCAACTTCCTGAGAGACTTAGAGTTGAAGCTGCTGGACTCTAACTCCATTACTTAGCCCGAACCTGGTTCCAAAATGAACCCAAGATACTTGAACCCAACCTAACTTGGGATGAGCTCAAGGAGCGATTCAAGAAGAAATTCTACCCAAACGTTGCAAGAGAATCATTAAAAAACAATTCCATGATCTCAAGCAAGGTGACCGTACTATTAATGAGTATGCCGCTGAATTTAGCAGACCCAGTCGCTTTGCTGACTATATAGTTAAAGACCCAGTAGCCCGAGCCCGTAAATTTCGACAAGGCTTAGCCAAGGAAAGCAGGATCCATGTTGTTGCTAATGGTGCCAAAACCTATGTTGATATCTTATCTGTAGCCCAAGAAATAGAGGTGAACCTAGATCTTAAACCTAAGAGGGATCATAATAAAGGCAGGGATCCTAATCCTCAACCGTCGAAGAGCCACCTTAGCCAGCAAAAGACTTTTCAGGATCAGGTCCCGATTCAACTATTGTAGATGTTCCAACAGCCAGCTTATGTCCAGCATGCACAAAAATAGTTTGAGGTTACTTATAATTTCTATAAGAGACCAGGACAAGTACAAAGAATGCATGATGTGATTAGGATAATGCCTCCATTGTGGATCGAATGATCATAGAGTCAGAGATTGTCCACGCAGAAGATTCTAGATTCTAATTCATCTAGGAGGAGAATTGTTTGATGGATTTAGGATTCAATTTCTTGATAAGGGTGTGACCGAGGAATAGTGTCATATGGTCAGACCATGTAGTAGTTTGTAGTAGTAAGAGATGATAATTTCTTTTTGTTCCCTGCATATCCTACATAGTAATCAAACATTTGATTTTTCTATAATTGCAATAGTGATTTTCCCTACCTAACATCTCTTGATAAAAATATAATATTGGATTTAATTCTATTTATAATTAGGTAATTTTGATTATTGATCATGATGATTTAATTCTGATCGTGCCTAGAATTCGATTATAATTTCCTCGTGCTAAGATTTCGATCAAACCTAGATTTGATTATAAGATCTCACCATTTCTATATTTCATCATACTTCGATTCTACCTATGCGAACTCACGTTATTCCAAATTTTGAGGATAAAATTTCTTTAAGGTTGGTAGATTTGTAACCCCTTGAAATCGATTTCAAATTTTTCTCTATAATTTATCAAAATTTTCTTTATTTTTTTCGAATTCATAATTTTTTTTGGGAGGGCCATATATATATTTTTAGCCATGGTTTGATTTAAATTAGTTAGCCACGATTTAGAATGGCTAAATCCATGACTTGGGCTAGCGCCCATAGTATTTTGTCATGAACCATGGCTATGATTAGCTTTTCCTAACTAAATTAGTTAAGCTAATTAACTAATTAATGGTTAGTTGTTAGCCATGGCTAACAAAGCCATGTGGTTAGAAATTCCTAGAACCTTCACCCACCCCTATATTTCCTTATTTGTCCTTCTTGTTTGTTACAATTTACATCTAGTACCCATTGCACTTGCTTGGCCTCCAAGCTCCTCTACCTCTATTTATTGGGGGGCATTCCCCATTCTTTTCCTCATACAAAAATTATTACACAACAATCTCCTAATACAATAATTACACAAAATTCCTAGCCTAGCCGAGCTCCGCCCCTACTCCCCTGACTCCGATCGACCGCCCCTACCTCACCGGTTGATAGTAATTCCCTACTCCACCACCTGGCCGAGCCTATTCGGCCAACTCCCTATTCTGGCTCTCCCTCTGTCACGACTAATCCAGCCTCCACCAACAAGCCATCGTCGCTGACTCGACTCCGGTGTGCACCCGTTTCATTACCCCTGTCACCACCAGCGACCACCTGGGTAACGCCCCTAGTCCCAAAATACGTAGGACTATGAACGTAGACATGCCAACTGTATTCATACGAAGTACATGGGCCTCGTAGTGAATACATAAGCTGTAAAATACAGTAGAACCATAACTAATCTCATCCACACAAAATAAATGAATAGAAGATCTCATATAATCAACTATGAAATTGTTATTTGGTACATGTAGTTGGGCGGAGGCAAATCCACTACCAATTATGAAAAAGAAATACATAACAAAAGAAAGATTTTGGCGAAGCGAAGCGAAGACTGATCCAAATGCAATCATCCTCGAAGAAATAGCGATGATAACGGCTAGAGCTAGAACACCTGCGAAAGACAATAGCACACACCTGGAGAGATAACCAGGTCCTCAGAGGGACGTAACAAGACACATAATATCATGCCATATAAACTGAATAAATATTGCTCAAATAATTAAGTCAATTGAATTATAACATGGTCTAATATGCACCTATTGAACGAACGTACCATCCCCCCAACCAAACAAGGACAGGAGATGGTAAACTAATTCATGGTGGCATATCTTTCCATGCTATGAATCCAATATGGTATCCGGACCCCAACAAGGTTCAATACCTTCTCATCGAAGTAGTAAGTCACACCTACAACCAAACAAGGACAAGATGTGACAAACTACTCCGCGACAAGTTATTGTTCCAAGCCACGGTCAGGTACAAGTACCCAAACCAAAAGTACTCGTACCTAACGGATAAAGGTGCCTAACCGTTCTAAGTGAAATGTAGTTAAGAACAATCCTTCCTACGCATGGGCCCTGGCTAAATAGGATCGGCATAGTCCCCCCTTCGGCACCAGAGGCCCCATCAGTAAGAGCATGACGTTCCGCAGAATCGTCAGTGGCCGTCAGTAATCATGGGTAATCTAACCCGCGTCTCCGGCGGAGCTCACGGGTTACAAAAGGGAAAGTGCATCGAAGCCCATATGCTAAAGAATTTTCTTCCCGCCCAATGCCTACTGTGTTGTATCCACAACACAAAACCACTATAACCGCTAAGTCAAACTAGTATGCAATCTCTATTAGCGGTTATTCCTATTGCACGGCTTATACGCACCGGTGGCCAGCTAGTCACGCATGTCCGTGTTCTACATGCGACACACAACTTCGTGTTACAACGTGTCAAGGCCAATGAATGCAACACACAAGGTGGTCCTTTAAATCTAGGTTTAATGTGTAAAAAAATAATACATAGCAGGAAATATAAACGAACAGTAAGTTCTAACAGTTTATGCCATGTATCACAGTTTATTTTGCATAAAGAAAATAAATAATGCATGAAATATGAGCTAAAATAAATAAACAACAAATGACAAGGTGTCTTGCCTGGTAGTACGCCTGGTGTGCTGCGATGATCAAGATGGTACGAACTGCGACTTCGGTACAACAACTATGCAAGTGGACCTCTGTTGATGGCACGGACAGTTCCATTGGGTCCGGGACGGTCGGAATAGTTAAGGTCAACATAGGGTAGTCTAGAATTGGTGAGAAATAGGAGATTTGGGATTGGTCACGGACATGAGATTGATTGATAGAAATTAGATATATATGATTTTAAGAAAATTTATAATAAATGAGAACTTATATTTTTACAAGTTAAAAATAGTGTTTAGATAATACTAAAATATAAAAGAAACTGTGTTCCCAAAAACTCTTAAGTTTGTAGAAATATAATTTAGGTAGAAAACTATATTTTACTGGTCAAAATAATTTAGATAATTATTTGAAAATCTGAAAGCTCAATTTTTGTCAAACAATAATTTCTAGAATAGTCTATTAAAATAGATAATATATTTAATAATATTTATGGATCTTCTAAACGGCCCAAGCAAAATAATATATTTGTTATAAATTAATTTGAGAAATATTTTATACTAAATAATAATAACAAAATACTAAAAGTATAATTCATAAATGCCAATATTAATATCAACAATTCTAATAATTAATCTAACCAAATATATACTATATATAAAAGAGACATAGATAATAATAATAATAATAATAATAAAGATAATAATAAACAGAATATTAATAATAATAATAACAATAATCACAATAATAATAATAATAACAATAATAATAATAAAGTATAATAATTAAATAATTAAAATAAATAAATAATAATAATAATAATAATAATAATAATAATAAAAAAAACCAAAAACAGTTGAAATGGTAAAACAGTGGTTCTCCTCTTTCGAGGAGACCACAGAAACAAAGTTATATAATAATAATAATAATAATAATAATAATAATAATAATAATAACAATAATAAATAATAATAAAAAACCAAAGCATGGTGTTTCACTGTTTCTTCTCTTCGAGAGAAGACATGCCTGTAGCAAAAAAAAGATAAAAAAATAATAAAGATTATTACTTATTAGAGAGGACTCCTCTCTATAACAGGGAGTGAGAGAAGAAAGAGAGACAACGAGAGAGAGGGAGAGGAAGAGAGAAAAGAGAGCGGGGTTCGGCCGGAGAGAGAGAGGGCAGCGGAGGCTGGTGGGCGACGCCGGCGGAGGAGCGGTCGCAGGTCGAAGGGGCGGCGCTCGACGGAAGAGGAGAGGAAGTAGGGGGTTCGGCTGGGCACGGTGGTGGATCGGTGAGCGGAGGGTCGGGGCTGAGAGCGAGGTGGAAGAGTGGCGCGACGTTGATGGATCGGTGGCCGGGCGGCTCGCTCGCCGACGTGGTGGCGACGGCGGATCCGGCCGGCGGTCAGGTTAGGTTTGGTGTTTTGGATTATATATATTTTTTTTATTTGTGGGTGTGATCAGAGTGGTGGCGATGGTCGTCTGGTCTGTGGTGTGCGGTGGTAACATGGGTATAATGATGATGCCGGGGATGGTGGTGGCAGCGGGTGGCTGTTGTGAAGGGGCTGGCGGTGTTGGTTTGGCCGGAGGGCTCGGTCGTGGTGGTGTAGGCTGGTTGGGACGACGACCACGGCGAGTGGTTATGGCGGACGAAGGTGGTGATGGCGGACGTGGTGGTGATTTGGTAGGCGGTGGTGACGGTGGCTGGAAAGGCGGGATCGACTGCGGATTGTGGCGAAGGTGGCAGTATAGGCGTGGCTTGTGGGTCTGTGGATGGTTTGGAAGGCGGTGGTTGTCAGCGGCGGGGATGGTCGGACATGGTGGCTGCCGTTAGGGCGGTGAGGAAGGTGCTGGGTTGGTGGTGTTGATAATGTTGTCGATGGCTCGGGAGTCGGGGTGTTATGGTGGTCGATGGTGATGGCAGTGATGGTTGAGTTCTGGCTGTTGCAGAATACGGGGGTTTTAGAATAGGGTTAGGTTAGGATTTTGATGATGTCGGGGTGTGTCCGACACGGAAGAGACGATAATGTATATATAGAATATGGAGTAAGAATTTGGATGGACACAGACACGATACACGTAGATTTGTGGAAAAAATTATTGTGGATGAATAATGAATTGGAGGAGTACCTGCCTATTTATAGGATGTGGGAATTCCCAATTGGATAAGGATTAGAAGTAGTTTAAACCCCAAAAATAGATAACTTCGTAGTTTAATTTTTAAAGCAATCAATCCAAATCCAAATCCAATTTAAATCAAATTATATTCTTTTGGTTTAAAATCAATTGGGATAAAGCAAATTCCAAATATAGGATATTAATATACTATTTAAAACACATCCATAAATCAAATCAAGTTTTAAATTGCTACAAAAATTTCAAAATATGTTTTCTAAAAATACAAAAATAATAATTTCGAAAATACATTATTATTTACAATTAAGCTCAATAAATATTTATGAAATATATATGTATACGCGAATAATATTATTTACTAGTAATAACTGTTTTTCACTGAAAGACTTTTTATAAATAATAAATAAAATAATAATTTGAAAACTTTGGTACGATAATAAAATAATTATTATGTATATTATTTTGAAACTATAAATGATAGAAAATATTTTTTCTAAAATATGTACGCTCGTACATATTCGCACTCGTCGAGCAAATTCGAAAAACGAACTTCCACACACGACGTGCAATACGACTACGCGACGTACAATACAAAATTTTAAATCAGTACCAAATTTAATAAAAAAATAGTAGAAATTTAGGGGTTTTACATCCTACCCAACTTAAAAGAATTTCGTCCTCCAAATTAAAAATTTGTAGGGGGTGAGAAGACATAAGGGGGTAGATAGAAGGGTTCCTTGAAGAAGTTTATATGGTCGTAGTCTAGGTTGAGGATATGATTAAGAGACGATTGTAATCACTCTTAAATTCAAGTGATTAGAAAGTCAAAATTATAGAATTAGGGTCGAGGAAAGGTCGAGGAGTTTATGATGAAGACATAGCAATGTCGAGTGGTAATGGTCATAATTGATAGGACAGCTAGAGGAATTTCAAGTACAAGTGCCTTCGTCCTTCCAAAATCGGTGGAGGGCGAAAGCGATTTAAGGAGTTCAATGACGACATTATCAATTACGAATATGTGGTTCAAAGGCAGTCGTATAGATTTCAAAAGAATCGTCAAGGCAGTCGTGGATGGGATCCCAAGGGATAAGTTTAACTATATCACATCCACGTAGATTGAAAAGGCGAACCAAAGTGCACTCAGTTGATCAGACCATCATACACCGGTTCTGATTAGACAATATATTAAGTGGGTCGACCCAAATAACATATCTCTTGAACAAGCTCGATAAAGGAATAAGCTTGCAAAAACAAGGCTATATTAGCATCATTAGTTAAGATGGTAAAAAACATAAGCACGAGAGATTTAAGATTGAAATAAAGAATAAATATGAATAGTCTATGTGTCATAGGAACCTAAGTCTTGTTTATTCCTATACCACCATTCTATGGTTTTATTGACCAAGGCTTGGTTTGACTCAAATGGGTTAAATTCCTCTAGTCTCTATGGTCTAGATAATACTTTTTGTATTCTCTTAATGGTCAAGGGTGTGTCAGGTCGTTGGGTATTCTACCCAACTTAAAGAATTAAGCTAAGGGTGTTTGGGACATCTAATTAGTAGGGTCAATCTCTAGCAAGCACGAACGGAAGATAAGAATAAAGATAGGAGGAATCATGCAAGATGCAATCGATGAGTTGAATTGTAGTTCGAATATAGAATCGAGGAAGAGGTCAAGTATGTGGATGAGTTCCTAGACTTCTAATCCTATTCGCAGGCTTGTTTGGTACGGTAAAGTAACCAAACAATTTATCTTGACCTGCATGGGCCACCACAAAAACATGTAACGCCCCAGTCCCAAAATACGTAGGACTAGGAATGTAGACATGCCAGCTGTATTCATACGAAGTACATGGGCCTCGTATGAATACATAAGCTATAAAATGCAGTAGAACCATAACTAATCCATCCACACAAAATAAATGAATAGAAGGTCTCATATAATCAACTATGAAATTGTTATTTGGTACATATAGTTGGGCGGAGACAAATCCACTACCAACTATGAAAACAAATACATAACAAAAGAAATATTTTGGCGAGCGAAGTGAAGACGATCCAAATGCAATCATCCTCGAAGAAATAGTGATGATAACGGCTAGAGCTAGAACACCTGCGAAAGACAATAGCACACACCTGGAGAGATAACCAGGTCCTCAGAGGGACGTAACAAGACACATAATATCATGCCATATAAACTGAATAAATATTGCTCAAATAATTAAGTCAATTGAATTATAACATGGTCCAATACGCACCTATTGAACGAGCGTACCATCCCCCCAACCAAACAAGGACAGGAGATGGTAAACTAATTCATGGTGGCGTATCATTCCATGCTATGAATCCAATATGGTATCCGGACCCCAACAAGGTTCAATACCTTCTCATCGAAGTAGTAAGTCACACCTACAACCAAACAAGGACAAGATGTGACAAACTACTCTGTGACAAGTTATTGTTCCAAGCCACGGTCAGATACAAGTACCCAAACCAAAAGTACTTGTACCTAATAGATAAAGGTGCCTAACCATTCTAAGTGAAATGTAGTTAAGAACAATCCTTCCTACGCATGGGCCCTGGCTAAATAGGATCGGCATAGTCCCCCCTTGGGCACCAGAGGCCCCATCAGTAAGAGCATGACGTTCCGTAGAATCGTCAGTAGCCGTCAGTAATCATGGGATAATCTGACCCGCGTCTCCGACGGAGCTCACGGGTTACAAAAAGAAAAGTGCATCGAAGCCCATACGCTAAGGAATTGTCCTCCCCGGCCAATGCCTACTGTGTTGTATCCACAACACAAAACTACTATAACCGCTAAGTCAAACTAGCATACAATCTCTATTAGCGGTTATTCCTATCGCACGGCTTATACGCACCGGTGGCCAGCCAGTCGTGCATGTCCGTGTTCTACATACGACACACAACTTCGTGTTACAACGTGTCAAGGCCAATGAATGCAACACACAAGGTGGTCCTTTAAATCTAGTTTTAATGTGTAAGAAAAATAATACATAGCAGGAAATATAAACGAACAGTAAGTTCTAACAGTTTATGCCATGTATCACAGTTTATTTTGCATAAAGAAAATAAATAATGCATAAAATATGAGCTAAAATAAATAAACAGCAAATGGCAAGGTGTCTTGCCTGGTAGTACGCCTGGTGGGCTGCGATGATCAAGATGGTACGAACTGCGACTTCGGTACAATAACTATGCAAGTGGACCTCTGTTGATGGCACGGACAGTTCCATTGGGTCCGGGACGGTCAGAATAGTTAAGGTCGACATAGGGTAATCTAGAATTGGTGAAAATAGAAATTGGATTGGTCACGGACATGAGATTGATTGATAGAAATTGGATACATATGATTTTAAGAAAAATTTATAATAAATGAGAACTTATATTTTTACAAGTTGAAAATAGTGTTTAGATAATACTAAAATATAAAAGAAACTGTGTTCCCAAAAACTCTTAAGTTTGTAGAAATATAATTTAGGTAGAAAACTATATTTTACTGGTCAAAATAATTTAGATAATTATTTGAAAAATCTGAAAGATCAATTTTTGTCAAACAATAATTTCTAGGATAGTCTATTAAAATAGATAAAATATTTAATAATATTTATGGATCTTATAAACGGCCCAAGCAAAATAATATATTTGTTATAAATTAATTTGAGAAATATTTTATACTAAATAATAATAACAAAATACTAATAGTATAATTCATAAATGCCAATATTAATATCAACAATTCTAATAATTAATCTAACCAAATATATACTATATGTAAAAGAGACATTGATATTAATAATAATAATAAAGACAATAATAAATATAATAATAATAAACAGAATATTAATAATAATAACAATAATCACAATAATAATAATAATAATAAAATAATAATGAAGTATAATAATTAAATAATTAATAATACTAATAATAATAATAATAAAATAATAATAATAATTAACCAAAAATAGTTGAAATGGTAAAACAGTGGTTCTCCTCTTTCAAGGAGACCACAGAAACAAAGTTATATAATAGTAATAATAATAATAATAATAATAATAATAATGATAATAATAATAACAATAATAATAAATAAAAAAAACTAAAGCATGGTGTTTCACTATTTCTTCTCCTCGAGAGAAGACATGCCTGTAGCAAAAAAAAAACATAAAGAAATAATAAAGATCATTACTTATTAGAGAGACTCCTCTCTATAGCAGGGAGTGGGAGAAGAAAGAGGGACGGCGAGAGAGAGGGAGAGGAAGAGAGAAAAGAGAGCGGGGTTCGGCCGGAGAGAGAGAGGGCGGCGGAGGCTGGTGGACGACGCCGACGGAGGAGCGGTCGCAGGTCGGAGGGACGGCGCTCGACGGAAGAGGAGAGGAAGTAGGGGGTTCGGCTGGGCACGGTGAAGGATCGGCGAGCGGAGGGTCAGGGCTGAGAGCGAGGTGGAAGAGCGGGCGCGGTGTTGATGGATCGGTGGCTGGGCGACTCGCTCGCCGACGTGGTGGCGACGGCGGATCTGGCCGACGGTCAGGTTAGGTTTGGAGTTTTGGATTATACATATATATTTTTTATTTGTGGGTGTGATCAGAGTAGTGGCGGTGGTCGTCTGGTCTGTGGTGTGCGGTGGTGACAGGGGTATAATGATGATGCCGGGGATGGTGGTAGCAGCGGGTGGCTATTGTGAAGGGGCTGGCGGTGTTGGTTTGGCCGGAGGGCTCAAGCCGTGGTGGTGTAGGGCTGGTTGGGACGGCGGCCACTGCGAGTGGTGATGGCGGACGAAGGTGGTGATGGCGGACGTGGTGGTGGTTTGGTAGGCGGTGGTGACGGTGGCTGGAAAGGCGGGATCGACTGCGGATTGTGGCGAAGGTGGCAGTATAGGCATGGCTTGTGGGTCTGTGGATGGTTTGGGAGGCGGTGGTTGTCAGCGGCGGGGATGGTCGGACAGGGTGGCTGCCGTTAGAGTGGTGAGGAAGGTGCTGGGTTGGTGGTGTTGATGATGTTGTCGATGGCTCGGGAGTCGGGGTGTTATGGTGGTCGATGGTGATGGC
>JANAVB010007965.1:17500-60459 GCA_029216955.1 Iris pallida
AATGATACCTCATATGAAACTCAGAAAGATAATTAAAGGTAAATAATCACATGACCCGTGAACTGTTGTTGCTTAAATGATGAATTGTGTGATGTACAAAATATACGACATGTGAAGCAAAACACCCAAATACTTAGGGCGGTGAGTATATCGAGCCTGGACTCGATGAATAGATGGTAACATAGATAACATGACCCAAGAACTAGTCAGGGAGTATGTTGACAAGGGCGAAACCAGGAACCTGAGATGGGGTGGGCTAGAGTGGATTAGGGTAGGCTAGATATATCTTTGACTCATAAAAATTTACATATGAAAAAAAGAATTTTTTTTTTGGGTGGGCCGTAGCCCACCCCAGCCCCTCATATGGGTCCGCCCATGTATGTTGACTTATGACCTGAAAGAATATATGGTATTAAAGATGCAGAAAAGATTGAGTAATCATATTATATTAAACGGTACTATTGTAGAATGTTGATTACACTAAGACCCTGGATTGGGTAGTTGGTACTGTGAGCTTCAGCTCAAGACAATTATGGAAAGACGAATGAGAACTGTGGTATGATTTCTTTAGTTTCCATTATCATACATTATATGTTTTCTTCATAGCTAAGTTCCATATAATTGTATGGTCATAAACAACTTGTGCACAAGGTATAGTTCCTCGAACGGTACTTCGGGGCCACGGATCTGATTTGTCCTAGGGGAACAAAGTATGGTGTCAACGTACTGACATCAGAATTGCGGGACCTACAGTGGGCTTGCTACCTTGTACTGAAAGGTGTGCTGATATCCTATAGTGCTGAATTTGTAGCATGGTGTTTCGAAAACCTACCATGGGTTTGCACCCCATCCAGAGTTAGTTATTTATTATTATAATCCAAGGTGACATGTAGTCAGTAACCCGCATATAGACAGGTCTCATGCTAATGATGTCTTATGCAGTCAGAGTAAGTTATTCATCATATACATAAAAGGATGTCGGCTGTTGGTAAGAATCACCTGAACGGTGATAATTATAATAAATATGATATTGTTTCCAACAATGTCTTATACAGGCAGAGTAAGTATTATAATTGTACATGGATAGCTATGTGACCATGGGTAAGAATCACTAAAGGGTGATAACATATATGTTTTATATTATGTTGCTATGAGAACTGCATGCTTTACTTCTTGTCAGATATAAACTTTAACTGACCCTAAAGCAACGTGAAAGACCACTTTTAATAATGTTCCTATCACATGATTACTTAATGCTGTCTTCTTAGGTAAGTTGGGCCAATATCGCTCACCAGTACACGATAATGTACTGACCCATGTTTGTGGGCATAATTATAAGTGCTCGTGTGATCAATTTTTGGCATCGATGAATCAGATGGGTGTACAGAAGCTTTTCTCGCAAGATGATGTCTTCTGCTATACTGGACATAATGTATGGAACATGATAATTCAGGTGATCCAGTGAGATTGTAAGTGAGGTCAACAAGTTTATTGTAAGCCAGGTCAACATGTTTGGTGGTAAGCCTAAATGGCAAGTAACTCAGTTGGCTATTCAAGCGCCGTTGTAATCTATTGCAAACTTTGTATTCTGCTACAAGTCTTGTACTATGTTGCAATTATCAATAAAGAGATATACTTTGAGATATACTTCTTCATATCTTATTGTGACTTCAGGTTATGTACTTTGTTCTGCTGCAATGTCATTATTTTCTGAGAAATACCAGGAACTGTAATAGTTTTGCCTTGTACAAGTACAATCTAGACTTGTACGACATCACACCAATTGGCTAGTTTTTGATTCTTGAGAATCAGGACATATAATTGTATCAGAGTATGGCTTTACATTCATGGATTCTTACTTGATTCGTTTCAAATCAAAGTTGATGCCGCCTTGAATCAGTTGCGTCCACGATGACTCAAAGTTGCATCCACGATTATTTAGTGTTGCTTCCAAATTAATCTAAGTTTCTTCTTTGACTGAAAATTCGTTGATCCTCATGGCCGCTCACTGGGTGTTCCATACCATAAGTCTAAATATGTGGGCTTTAATGTGTGTAATGTATTGAATTCTTAATAATACCAAAACAAATAACAATGATACGATGCAATAATAAGTTGGTAATATGTGTGCTTGATGCTTTAAGTGTGGGATTCATTGAAGCCGATTGTTGTGTTGCAATCGGCAGTGGGTGATGGCATGGTACAAAGGATAATGTGCATGAACTTCAGTGAATGGGAATCGACATAATTTTGAGATGGCTTATGTGCGTTGGCTTGGTTATGTTTCATATGCGAGGGAATTAATTTGGTAATTGTGGTTAGCAGAGCCACTGTAGGATGGATAGTCTAGAATGGATGTTGGATCATTGCAAAGAGAAATATTGTGAAAGGATTGGCTTGCGTTCTGGATGGTATATGCCTCTACCCTCTTAGTGATAAGATGTCCCTTGATCCTATTCATATGAATAATGATGCTCTACCTATAAGGTATGGGGTAGTATCGAGTCGTAGCTGGGATTACGATTGATAGATTATGGCTAGGTGTGTTTCTTGAATGATTGAGTCTGGATGAACTACTGCGAGACTTTGATGGTTAGTGTTATGTTGCATAATGAGAATTTGAAAAGTATAGAGTATATGCCTCGGTTGGAAATGGTATGAATTATATATTCAAGCGGTGACTTGAATCAGTTGGGTGAAAAGATTGTAGGTTCAATATCGATGGTAGAATGTTGCTCTCAAAGGATTTTTGGGAAGAACAAATATGGACCGAATATTGAATAAGTTTAGGATTGAGTAGATGTAATTGCATGCTGGACATAAACAAACTGATGGTGATGTTAGGCGTTTGTTGAGATGCTGCAAATGATTCAGAGGATGCAGAAAGTTGCATCAGCGACCCAACGATAGAGAATATACTTGAGGGAATGGATAGTCTTTGCATATGTTCAGTGGTACTTATGGGATTTAGATGTGTCCTGAATTAACAAGTTACGACCCTTGAATATTTTGAGACATAGAGAATGAGCACTTGCCCCTTGTTGGATAAAATAGTAGATGTTCCTTATAAGACCCTGATGGCTGGAATACAAATAAATATCAAGGTCTAGCAATATGTAATAGACCATGTCGGTGGAGAATGTTGTCGCATGAATAACGAGTTGGGTGGAATATATAATGGTTGGATTATGACTTAGCTATATGAGTTATGTCATATTAAATAGATGACCAATATACGATGCTAGATGATTGGCGATATAGTGATTGGATCGGCGCAAGAATAATGAACTTTCTTATGGGATTATAAGGAGATGATACAAAATGAGTATTGATGGTTAACACTATTTGCTGAGAGCTGATCGTGTCTAGTATTGGTGGAATTTTATACCTTTGGAAGAAAATATAAACATATAACTGCCTTATTGATTGGTTAAAGTGTACAAACCGAATGGATGAATTGAAAATATGGGAAATAACGAAAAATTGGAAAGATGGGAAATAGAGATCGTAAATAATAGACTATTGAGGTAACAATGTTGGATTATGACTTGGAATAGTTGGCTTGATTGGATAGACATAATTTGATTACGATATGAGAATACAAGTTGGATCAAGCATGTGATGCCATTTCTATGTAAGTGAAAACTGAAGATTTGGATATTCGATTGATAAATTTATATGATGGCTTCGAGATTGGCCCATAAGAATAATTGGATTAATTTTGTCGATTGTGGGTAAGTCTAGAATAACTTTGTTGGGTATAGCCCGATGATGATAACGGGTAGATAGACTTGACCCTAGGTGTCGATTGGTTGCTTAAGTTTCAGATTGTAGGCTGTGACATTTCAGTTGTTCGGATTAGAAATAAGTTCATGAGATTGGGGTAGCGTCCCATGTCCCTTAGATTGGTCGGATCATAGATTGTCACTGAGATAGGATAGAGTATCCCTATGATAAGAATCAATTGTCTCTAAGATGAGAGATAAGTACGTCCCTAATATCTATCCATCTCAGATAAGTTAGCTGATAGCTTATAATAGTTGGCTGTAGAGACTTGCACTACAAGAAAATGCATGTTCATTAACATAAGCAATATGTAGTGTAAAGATAGGTTTGTGTCGCCAAAGCTTTTCTGTGACATATCATGCTGTGTCGCACACATGTCGTTGTAGCCTTGTCTAGGGAAGTATTTGGCGACACAGAATCACCATGTCGCAATATCTATCCACTTTTGGCGACATATCATATTTTATTATTTAAAATGGCTTTTGGCGACATGTGTCTTATGTGTCGCAAAAGATGGTACATTGGCAACATAACACATGTCGAAAAAGTTAGTTATTTTTTATTTTATATAAATGTGACTTTTTGCGACATAGTGTTGAAACATGAAAACCCTTTCTATCACACAATTTTATGTCACGAAAGTTATTTTATATTTTTTATGTTCTTGGGTCATAAGGAATAACTATTTTTTCTTTTCACATATATAGTTTTCAACATCGATATAAAAACTATTTCAAAAATAATTTATAAACACATTTGTATTCAAAGAACTTGAGAACAATGAGAGACAAGTTACCATACACAAAATGATATCTAATATAATGTCTTTAAACGCCTCTCCATAGAATAACCCAATAATGCAAGTATCTTAACAACTTCAAGTAACCCATTCAAGAAAAAAATATTGTACTGTATTACAGATAAACAACTATAATATAGACAAAAATACATATACATTGCCTAAAATACTGATAGATCCCATGATATGAATGCCTTCCCAAAAATTTTGCCAGTTGATCGAGTGAGTTGTTCATGTGATCCTGCAAATAAAAAATTAGAGAAAAAAAGTAAGTAAAACAAAAGTGAAAAGTAATACGATGGTGAGCATCGGCTCTGTTCGGTCCAAACCGAACCGATCCTCACAGAACTGACAGAACCGAAAACCGGTTCTTCCAAAACCAAAAACCGGTTCTTCCAAAACCTAAAACCGAACCGTAGTACTATAAAATCGAACCAAACCGATTGAAAAAATTCGGTTTACAGTCGGTTCAATTTTGTGGGCCGGTTTTATGGGCCCAAATGGGCTGGACTTTCTGAAACAGAATATAATGGCAAATCTCAAGCAAACAACAATATTTCCAGCTTTTGCAGGCCCAAAGCTTTTGTAGGGCCAAAAAGCTTTTGCAGGCCCAATTCCAGTTCAACAAACAAAAAACAAAATATAACTTAGGGTGTGTTTGATTGCAAGGTGGAAAATACGTGGAAAAGAAATTAATTCCATGGAATTATTTTCTTAGGAAAAAATTCCATGGAATTTTAAAATTTTCCAGGGAAAACTTAATTTGGTTGTTTGATTGTCATTATTTTCCACGGAAAATAGTTATTTTCCATGGAAAATGATATTTTCCTATGGGTTAGACAAGTTTTATTTTCTACCATTTTAGAAGAAAATATGGAAAATGATAGTTTTTTGGGAAAATAATTCCATGAAAAATATAAGCTATCAGACACTACAATTGGTGGAAAATTTGTGGTGGAAATATTTTCCATGGAAAAAACGCCCAATCAAACACAGCCAGATCACAGATTATACAACACAAAATATTAACACAAAATATGATCATATATTATTTCCACAGCTTCCACCAACCAAAATATATAACAAAAAATAAAACAGCAAATATACAACTTACAGGATCATAAATTATTTCTAGCTTACACAAAATGTACAACTTACAGGATCATAGATTATTTACAAAATACAAAAAAAAAAAAATACACAACAGTTGATAATAAGTTGATTATACAATGCTTCAAAAGCTTCCAACTTCCCCAACTTTCCAACACAATATCTGTAAATGTGTGCACCATTTCCATAAAATCTATACAATTCAGCAAATAGACTCACACAATGCAAAGATACAAATTGCTAGGTGAAACTCAGAAACCCATCCAAGCAGATAGCTCCAGAAAATGATAAGCAATTACACACCTGCATATAAAAGATAAAAGTTAAAAAAAGTTAGATTAGTAAATTGATTGTAATGGTAAAGACATTGATTTATGCTCACAAAATCAAAAAATGATTTGCATCTACATAAAATTGTCATAGAAATAAACACAGAAAAACATTAACTTTGAAAATCAAAATTTAAACAAATAATCGCCCAGATTTAAGAAAAAATGTCTAGGAAAAAAGAATGGAAGAATAAAAGTTCTAGATCTAAAGTTTAGATCTAGGTCGGAGACAGAGTTCCCGAGTGTCAGATCTAGCGGAGAGGAGAAAAGCTTAGAAGAATCAGTTTGAGAGGAGAGGGGACTGTTCCGGAGGGCAGCGGAGTGTTTTGAGAGGAGAGGGAGCAGAGTTTCTGAGAGGAGAGAGGGGTGGGGGAAACGGAGCTTCTGAGAGGAGAGGGGAGACCGGGGAGCGGCAGAAATTGAGAGGTAAGAGAGTTTTTAGGGTTAGGTTCTGTTTCTTTTTTGTATATATACTTATAAAAGGGTAAAAATACAATTATATATATATATATCGATTTTCGGTTCGGATCGAAAATCGAGTCCAATATCCAAAACCGAACCGTAAAACCAAATTTCTATTGGTTGGGAACCGAAACCCAAACCGTTTTTTTAAAACCGACCCGAACCGCTATTTCGGGTCGGGTCAGTTTTGGGTTAAAAACTGTTTTTTGCTCACTCCTAATACGATCAAATGCTTAACTTTTAAAGTAACATTTTTCTATTAAATTTTTGGTAAAGTTTTATTTTATTTATAGGACATCCTAAAAAAATCTAAACCTGTTTCAACAACCCAAAACTAATAACATAAATAATTGTTGTTGTGCTAAATGATGTCGATAATTGCTTTCCTCGCGATGTTTGTTTGCAGAGAGAGAAAAAATTAGTCAAAGTAATAAAATACTATCAGGACCAACACTATATTGATATCCAAGGAATGGGTGAATCTGAACTCTGGAGCTTCAGGCCTCCGAATCCCGATGTGTACTACTGGAGGATGTACTGAGCTAACGAAGTTTCCTGTAAAAGGACCACAAATCCATGTTAAGGGAAATCTGATAATAGAATATTATCCAGCACGAGTTTATCATGAAATTGCAACTGAAGAACATATGAAGAAGCCCATTCTTTATGAATCTTTCTAGCAACGTTATCAACCTTTTATTTTCTGATCATATAAATCAACAGCATGGTTGACACGTCAGATACATACCAGACAGCACAAACACTCCAATAAATAGTATGAGACTCAAAATTGGTATATGTTGCCATTTTCTTAAATCTTTTTTGTACTATTAGATCAATTATTTTGAATGGTCAAAAATGTGATAGATAGTGCATTATGCAATCTTTTTTTAGCAGTAATAACTAGGCACTAATAACTTTGCATGATGTGAAATCATGTGACAATAATCACATTAAATCTCAAAGAATCCTTAACCAGATTTCTTATATGTGTGTGTGTGTGGGGCGAGGGGGTATATAAGATTAAACATAATCACTTTGACAGACTTTAGGTCATATATCGTGTGTTGCAAGCTTACAAAGGTCAGAAATTATCAAAATATTGTGATTTACATGAACATATCAGAAATAAATAAATATAAAGTGATCAGGGAATATTATTTGGTGTGTATTTTTGTAAAACTTAGATGCCTACATAACCTGTGTTTTAAAACTTAGATGCCTGTATTTAAATTTTGCATAATTTTTATAAAACTTAGATGCCTGCATTTTTGTAAAACTTAGATGCCAATATTTCAAATTTTGCATACCTCTTATTGTATGATCGATTCCCTTCTGCTGCTTGTTGCATGCACAAGGTTAAGATTGCACCGGTGAGGCCTTGTGGTCCTTTGTCCTTGTCAACCTGTCACATAGTAAGTTTCAGCTCCTTGTAACATGTTAAAAGAAAACGTCTACATTCAGCCAAATAAATTGCCTTTACTCAGTTATATAAAGCTCATTCATAAAAAAAACACTTTGTATAAAGAAAAATCCAGGTATCAATTGGTATAAGCTGTCAACCTTGTGTATTAGGTCAACAATATGTGTACAAGAGTAGCCAAAAAGCTTGGGTATAAACAATATCAATTTCTTTATCTTAGTTGTTATCTCATTCCCTATGGATAAAGTATTTATTGTGCCATAAGTGTCTACTGGAGCCTAAAGAATGTGAATCCATGTCTCCATGGCTTTCCCATTGTCCACCACATAACTAGGACATTAAATAATTTCTCCAATACAATAAATTTCATTACGCATTTCTAAATGCTGTCTGGTGATCTAAATAAACATGATAAAAATTATAAAATAGTAACTCTAAGCTATATGCAATAATAACATTACATGTATTAATGCAATTACACTTACCATTCAAGTGATAGAAACGTGACATGGAAACTCATTCCACAAAGTTTTTGATAAAAACTAACCAAGTTGCATTTAGTTTCGTTTCCCAGAAGAGTTCTTACTTATTTTACTAATGTTCCATACCACCAACATTTCATCTTAAATGAACAATATATGGACAAGTGATTCCCATGTGCCAATAAGATCAAAATGTTAAGCAAATTCTTTAAAGTGTAAGGACAATTATGTAAGAAACTGATGCAAATTTTACCTAAGTTACTGAAAACATGTCATTTGTTTAAGATCAGGATCACTAAAATCTAAGTTATGAATCCCTTGGGTTAGCTAAAATTAAGAGTGGTAATGGAACATTTTAAATGCCAGTGTGGGACCATGGAAGGCATTCTCCATTATGTAAGAAAGTGATACAAATTAATAAGTAGCTCTTAGCTAATCAATCCCCAAAATCAGGGAAGGATAGACTGACAAAATATTTAAGATGAACAAACAGATACCATAGGACTATGGCAAACTGTGGGCTTCAATGAAAATACAAAAGTAAAAAAAAAAAATCAAACTTTGAAGTTCTTGCCTCTCCTTCTACTGAATTCGTTTAGAACCATCATCTTATGTGGTGAATTACATAAAAAGTAGCTATGGAAATCCAGTTTCCAAAACTTGTTCTATGTCAAAAATCTTTCAGTATCCTCAAGGCTTCCTCGAATAATAAAATACCTCCTCCAGCAATAGTCAAGGCGCTACACAGATAGAGATCCTCATGGATCAAATATAGTCCGACGCTTATTTCTAGTAAAACTTGCAACCAAGAATGCTTTGTTAGAGATTATATTTGTAACTAATGTAAATCTGGCCCATTAGCCCAATCATGTAGACACTATATATATTGTAACCAGTCCCCATCAATAAGAACAAGGCATTATTATTTCCTACATGGTATCAGAGCCTCCAGAAAAACCCTAGCAGTCATATTCCCCATCCTCGTTGCGGCCGATCCTGCCGTCGACGCCTGCTCCCGCGCCTGACGCCCGCTCCCGCGCCTGATACCCACTCCAGCGCTGATTGCGCCTGACGCCCGCTCCCGCGCCTGATGCCCGCTCCCGCGCTGATTGCGCCTGACGCCCTCTCCTGCACCGACCGTGGCCGACGCCCGCTCCCGTGCCGACCGTGGCCGACGCCCGCTCCCGCGCTGACCGCGCCTGACGCCCGCTCCCGTGTCGACCGCACTTGACGCCCGCTGACCGCGGCAGAACCGCCGCCGACCTCAACGCGCCAGATCTGGTGCCCTTGACCGCGACCGACGCCCGCTTCCGTGCCTGACGCCCGCTCCCGCGCCGAGAGCGCCGAGCGCGCCTGACGCTCGCTCCCGTGCCGACTGCAGCCGACGCCCGCTTCCGCGCCGACCGCGCCTGACGCCCGCTCCCTTGCCGACCGCGCTTGACGCCCGTTGACCGTGGTAGAACCGCCGCCGACCTCTACGCGCCAGATCCGGTGCCCCTGACCGCGGCCGATTTGCCGCCGACCCCGTCCATCAGCGACCGATTCGTCGGAGTTGTACAAAATTTTGTACACCCGACCTCTACGAGCCAGATACGGCGTCCCTGACTGCGGCCGATTCGCCGCCGACCCCGTCCATCAGCGGTCGATTCGTCGGAGTTGTACAAAATTTTGTACACCCGACATCCGCGATGGCAGATAATGCTGCGTCCAGCTACTCCATCGCGACTGGCGGTGGCGGTACACACAACCTAAATTATCCTAATCCGAAGGATCCATATTTTCTGAGTTCTGCTGATCAACCAGGAAATATCATTACTCCTATTATTTTTCGTGGACCAAACTATGCTGAGTGGTCTCGATCGATACGTCTCTTCCTGATCTTTAGGCGAAAGATCACTTTTCTGGAAGGTACTGAAATCAAATCTGTTAATGATGCTAGTAAATTGCTTGGAGATGTTTGCAAGCGCTGTTGGTTCAATGGGATCTTAATACCATTGATCCGTCTCTAAAGAAATCTTTGTCATACTTTGAGGAGGTTTATCCATTGTGGAACTTGTTGGAGAAAAGATTTGTTGTTAGCAATGACACTCGAAAGCAACAAATTAGGGTGGCTTTGGCTGAGTTTACTTTGAAGACCACTTTCAGGACTTTATGTATGGGTTGAATGCTGAGTTGTTTGGTCATACCCGATCTAATCTTCTGGCTCAGGATCCTCAGCCAAGTTTAGATCGGGTATACCAGGCAGTCCGTGAGGAGGAGGATACGCAAAAATCTTAGATCCAATTCGCTGCTGAGGAGGTGTTAGCGCTGACTATCAAGACTTTACCTCGTCTTTCTACTACTTCTAATAGTAGAACCTCAGATTCCAGGGACAAATCAGGTATGATCTGTACTCATTGTAAGAAAACAGGTCATGATGTTGCAACTTGCTTTGCCAAAATTGGCTATCCAGAGTGGTGGGAGACTCATCCTCGGTGTGAGGGCAGATGTGGTGCTGGCGGTGGCAGAGGCCTGGCACCACAGCAGAGACATGATGGGGGTCGCGGTACTGGTGGCGCAGGGGTTGTTCATCATGGCGCCGCTGCTGGTCATGGTGTCCCTACTGGTCTTGTTAGGAGTTCAGTAGATATGATGCATGGAGGGTATTCTTCACCACTCTTAGGTGAACAATGACAGAAACTGATGAGCTTGCTGGGTAACGACAATCCTTCCAAACCTGGTTCTTCAAACTCTGATCGTCTGATGGGTAAGAATTCTTCTGTCACTTGGATATTCGATACTGGGGCTACTCTTCATATGACAGGCTCTCGTGACTGTTTAGTTGATTGCTTTAAGGGCCCTGTCTGTCCTGTGATTTTGCCTGATGGGAGCACTATTGAGGCTGTTCTGAGAGGCAAAGTATTTTTGACTGCTTCATTGGTGTTGACGGATGTTCTTTATGTTCCAAATATCCTGTGCTGGGACACCTTAACAGAATGGAAGGGTGGAAAGAAAACATCAACATATTTTAAATGTAGCCAGGGCATTGAGATTTCAGGGTTCTCTTTCCGTGAATTTTTGGGAGAAATGTGTTCTGGGTGCATGTTATTTGTTAAATAGAACACCTTATAGTATCTTCCATTTTAAGTCTCCTTATAAAATTTTATATGGTTCGGCTCCTTCGTATGATCATCTACATATTTTTGGGTGTCTGTGCTATGCGTATGATTTGAAATCCTGACATGATAAATTTGCTAGCAGGAGTAGAAAATGTATCTTTGTTGGGTATCCACTCGATAAAAAGGGATGGAAACTGTATCATTTGGAGACTGGTGAATTTTTTGTGTCCTGCGATGTTACTTTTTATGAAAAAGAATTTCCTGTCTTTGTCATACTTTGAGGAGGTTTATCCATTGTGGAACTTGTTGGAGAAAAGATTTGTTGTTAGCAATGGCACTCAGAAGCAACAAATTAAGGTGGCTTTGGCTGAGTCTAAACAGACGGCTTCGATGTCTGTGGAAACCTACTTTGGAAATTTGCAGTCTTTGTGGGATGAACAAGCTGCTTATTTTCCATTGCCTTCTTGTACCTGTGGTGAACTTGCTGCAAAGCTACAGGCTATGAGGGATGAAAACCACTTTCAGGACTTTATGTATGGGTTGAATGCTGAGTTGTGTGGTCATACCTGATCTAATCTTCTGGCTCAGGATCCTCAGCCAAGTTTAGATCGGGCATACCAGGCAGTCCGTGAGGAGGAGGATATATGAAAATCTCAGGTCTAATTCGCTGCTGAGGAGGTGTTGGCGCTGACTATCAAGACTTCACCTCGTCTTTCTAATATTTCTAATAGTAGAACCTTTATTTCCAGTGACAAATCAGGTATGATCTGTACTCATTACAAGAAAACAGGTCATGATGTTGCAACTTGCTTTGCCAAGATTGGCTATCCAGAGTGGTGGAAGACTCGTCCTCGGCGTGATGGAGGACGTGGTGCTGGCGGTGGCAGAGGTCCGGCACCACAGCAGAGACGTGATGGGGGATGCGATACTGGTGGCGCAGGGGTTGTTCATCATGTCGTCGTTGCTGGTCATGGTGTCCCTGCTGGTCTTGCTGGAAGTTCGGTAGATATGATGCATGGAGGGTATTCTTCACCACTCTTAGGTGAACAATGGCATAAACTGATGAGCTTGCTGGGTAACGACAATCCTTCCAACCCTGGTTCTTCAAACTCTGATCGTCTGATGGGTAAGAATTCTTCTGTCGCTTGGATATTCGATACTGGGGCTACTCTTCATGCGACAGGTTCTCGTGACTGTTTAGTTGATTGCTTTGAGGGCCCTGTCTATCCTGTGACTTTGCCTGATGGGAGCACTTTTGAGGCTGTTCTGAGAGGCAAAGTATTTTTGACTGCTTCATTGGTGTTGACGAATGTTCTTTATGTTCCGACATTGACTTATAATTTGATCTCTGTCTCACAATTGATTGGTGCCAGAAATTGTGATATGTTATTTACTCCTGATTTGTGTTTTGTTCAGGACCGAAGTACGAGGATGGTGATTGGAGCAGGTGAACAAAGGGGTGGACTTTACTTCTTGGGGGAGGCTCCAGCTTCTTTGGCTTCGGTGATCCTGGCATGCAAAGAGAGTGATTCCGAGGTTTGGCATAGTAGCCTGGGGCATCCTTCAGATAAAGTAATACAGACTTTACCTTTTCTCTCTGGTAGTAGTGTGTTTTCTCATAAGGCTTGTGATATTTGTCATCAAGCTAAACAGACTCGTGATGCCTTTCCTGATAGTAGTAGTCGTGCCTTGAGATGCTTTGAACTTATACACTATGATCTGTGGGGACCATATCGTATTCCGTCTTCTAATGGGGCACGATATTTTTTGACTTTGGTGGATGATTTTTCTAGAGATGTTTGGTTATTTTATTGAAGGATAAGTGTGTTGTTTATTCTATGTTTCTTAAATTGATTGCTATGGAGAAGCATCAGTTTAGGGCAGATATCCGTCGTGTGCGGAGTGACAATGGCACTAAATTTAATTGTTTACGAGATTATTTTTCATCTCAAGGTATATTGTTCCAAACATCCTGTGTTGGGACACCTCAACAGAATGGAAGGGTAGAACGAAAACATCGACATATTTTAAATGTAGCTAGGGCATTGAGATTTCAGGGTTCTCTTTCTGTGGGTTTTTGGGGGAAATGTATTCTGGGTGCATGTTATTTGATCAATAGAACACCTTCTAGTATCTTGTATTTTAAGTCACCTTATAAAGTTTTATATGGTTCGACTCCTTCGTATGATCATCTACGTATTTTTGGTTCTCTGTGCTATGCGTATGATTTGAAATCCCGACATGATAATTTTGCTAAAAGGAGTAGAAAATATATCTTTGTTGGGTATCCACTTGATAAAAAGAGATAAAAACTGTATGATTTGGAGACTGGTGAATTTTTTGTGTCCCGTGATGTTACTTTTTATGAAAAAGAATTTCCTGGGTGTGTCTCTGCTAGCGAGATGTCTTCTGCGATACGTCATACATCTGTTGAGATGCCGGGAGACGATATAGAGGCTTTTGGGATGATGTCGGCTACGGTTGCTGAGGCCGAAATGGTTGCTGGCGGCTCGGTACCGAGTGGCAAGGATGTAGCTACAGAAGTATTGACATGAGAGTCTGCTGGGGGTGACGCGGATACTACTGATGATACAGGGGATACAGTGTTGCCAGAGGGGCCCGACGAGGTAGTGTTGGAAAGAGGAATAAGAAAGAAATCACAGCCAGTACGATTACAGAATTTTGTGACGAATGTTGTTCGAAGTAAAAGTCCTCCCCTTCACCACAGTTCATATGTTCCTGTCACTTCCTCAGGTACTTCGTATCATCTAACATAATTTCTAATTTATGACATATTTACTGCTGGACACAAAGATTTTCTTGCAGCTATCACTGCAGGCGTTGAGCCTACTTCATATCGCCAGGCCTCGCGAGATCCAGGCTGGCGTACGGCTATGCAAACTGAAATACAGGCTCTGGAAAATAATGGAACATGGAGTCTTGTCGATTTGCTTCCTGGGAAGAAAGCATTGGGAAGTAGATGGGTGTACAAAATAAAATACAACTCCGACGGCAGTGTTGAACGCTTAAAGGCACGACTAGTTGTGTTCGGTAATCATCAGGTTGAGGGGATCGACTATTCAGAGACATTTTCTCCAGTAGTTAAGATGCCTACAGTTAGGGCGTTCTTGGCTGTTTCAGCTGTGAGAGGCTGGACTTTGCACCAGATGGATGTGCACAATGCTTTTCTTCATGGAGATCTGACAGAAGAAGTGTATATGAAGTTGCCGCCAAGTTTTTCGCATAGTGAACCCAACAAAGTATGTCGCCTGCGTAAGTCTCTATATTGATTGAAACAGGCACCCATTGTTGGTTTGCTAAGCTTGTTGCTTCTCTGATATCCTATGGATTTATTCAATCTCATTCTGATTATTCCTTTTTCTCTCTTTTTAAAGGGAAGGTAGAGTTGCATGTTTTGATCTATGTGGATGATATGATTGTGTCTGGTAATGACTTAGGTGCTTTAGATGCTTTCAAAAAGTTCCTTAGTTCTTGCTTTCACATGAAGGACCTTGGTGTGTTGAAGTACTTTCTTGACATAGAGGTGGCTCGGAGTGCAGAAGGAATTTCCTTGTGTCAAAGGAAGTATTCTTTGGACATCATTTCAGAATGCGGCTTGATGGGGTCTCGACCTACTGGCTTTCCCATGGAGCCCAATCACAAACTGGCAGAATTGACTAGTCCAAAGATGGCGGATACAGAGACTTATCGGAGGCTGGTTGGGAGGTTGATTTATTTATTATTTACTCGCCCTGACTTAGTCTATGCTGTGCATATCTTGTCTCAATTCTTATAGGAGCCTAGACAAGATTATCGGCATGCTGCTTTGAGAGTTGTCAGATATCTCAAACATGCACCGGGACAGGGTATTCTTTTGAAAGCTGATTGTGATCTCCATCTTTCTGGTTGGTGTGATTTCGACTGGGCCAGTTGTCCCTTGACTCGCCGCTCTATTACAGGCTGGTTAATGTTTCTGGGGGGATCTCCTATTTCTTGGAAGACCAAGAAGCAACCGACTGTTTCCCGATCTTCCGCTGAAGCTGAATACCGATCTCTTGCTGCGCTTGTTTGTGAGTTGAAATGGTTGAAGAGTTATTGGTGTGTTTGGGCGTTCGCCAGGAGTCTGCTATTTCGGTGTATTGTGACAGTCAGTCAGCCCTGCACCTGGCTCAGAACCTGGTATTTCATGAGCGCAGTAAGCATATTGAGGTGTATTTACATTTTGTTCGCGATGCTATTAGAGATGACACCGTAATAGCCTCGCATGTTCCTACTTCTTCTCAACTGGCTGACATCTTCACCAAGCCCCTTGGAAAGCATGTGTTTGATTCTTTACTTCCCAAGTTGGGCATTTGTGACTTGCATGCTCTAACTTGGGGGGGGGGGGGGTGTTAGAGATTATATTTGTAACTAATGTAAATCTGGCCCATTAGCCCAATCATGTAGACACTATATATATTGTAACCAGCCTCCATCAATAAGAACAAGGCATTATTATTTTCTACATGCTTTAAGCATTATATCAACTACAAAGTCACAACAACTTATGGATTATAGAATGATACTTTTTACGGACAAAATGCTTCAGTAGAATCACCAATTATGTTTCGGTAGGCAGTAGCTTGAACATAATTCATCAATATACGAACTAGCACAACTTGCATCAGTTACATAAGCTATCAAATAAATTTAAAAGTACATAATGTCAAGAAAAATGCTTGACTACAAAAACTAGTAATACATACTAAAACGTATAAGAACGCTAAGATTCTAGAAAGAAAAAAGAAAAGAAAAGAAGAAGTCATTAGTAGTTTTAGGCATTTAAAAGTAAAAAAAATAATCAACACAGTTGATCATTTACTTATCATAAGAGGTCCACATCAATGTAGAGAGAAATAAAATGAATAGAGTTTTAAGACTTGTTTTTGAATAGAAATATAAAGTGCAAAGTTAGTTTTACCATGTAGAGTGTCATGTAATGAGCCTTTGGTTGCAAACTGATATATCAAAATCATGTTATTTGGTTCCAAACAGTAGCCCAACAACCCCACAAAGTACTCGCGCCTAAGTCTCGAAACTACAGATAACTGCATAAACAATAGTCATGACAATAATCAGAATGAAATTTATCTGTTAGTGGCTAGTGCTAGTACATAACAAGTAAGAAAATTGATACTACCTATCAGCCTACGATACTATCATCTTACACGTATCGTATCGGCTCAACTGGTACATAACAAAATGGTAATATATCGTAACATCATAAATATAGCATATAACAAATCTGATAAATGTAACTTGTGTATGAACTGGTATGATGTTACAATATTACGATGAAATGTTTTCATGGTACTTAAATCTAACTCGATTACATACATCGTTCAATAAGTCATACCAAAACCTAACATCTTAGCATTTCTGGGTAGGAAACATCTGGATGGCAATTAAAGAGAAACGACACATAAAATTCTATCTTTCAAATCAAATAAATGGAATTTGACCTTGAAGAAGGCATCCCAGACCAAATCAAGGGGGAGTCGGTGGACCGTGATGAATAAAAATTCAATCTTCATTGCCGACGCCTTTCGAACTACCTGAGCCGCCATAGACGGCTGAAGCGATCATGCATCATGTGGATGTTGACCATGCAGAGGATGAGGAGGACCCTAACCCTAGGTTGTTGAAGAGAGAGAGAGAGAGAGAGAGCCGATTAGGGTCTCCCATGTCGGCGGCTGAGAACAGCGCCAATTAGGGGATAGAGAAGGTTTGGAGAAAATAGTATCTTTCAATTTCGCAAATAGGTAGAACTAGGCATCTATGTCAAATTTGGTGTCTGTTTCAAAGTTGCAAAACATATGACAACAACCAACATGAGTGAAAGCCAAAGACACTAAAAATAATTAGCTAATGCAACCAACCAACCAAACCAACCAAACCACGAGAAAATCATCCAAATGTGGAAGATTTTACTATTAAACAAGAAACTTAATAAGAGCCTTCATTGTTTAGGCAATACCGAATATCCTTCCTTTGGAAAGAAGTTCAACTTGAGATTGGCAAACGAAATTGACATGTAAATTATAATATTCATGATACCAAAGTTGATTATAGTAATCCTAAGAGTCTGAACTAAATAGGTACCAACACAAGAAAGGAGATAGATGAATCAAATGGCATAAGGAGAACAATCCTTGCATGATAAATTAAGGAAAATAAAAGAGGAGCCTACGACACTTCAAATCCATGTCGTGTCCATATATCATGTTGTGTTTGACATACATTAGACATGCCATTGACACTCCAAAATACACCACAAACCTAGGAAGCATAAGCATGGGCACTCCAAAAATTTGGCCTTGTTGTGACTGACACGTACCTGATGCTCCACGGATACTCCAAAATACATTAGGATACACCGTATAGGTGCCATTTTCTATCCTTATCGTATTGTCATGTCTTTACCATGTCGGCTCGGATATGTGTCCATGCATCATAATATAAATCAAGTTATGTGCCTAAGTTGTTGCCATGTCAGAAACGTATCATGCCGTATCCACGGAACATAGGCATAAACATGACATAAAATATGAAGCTGATAATTAACATTCGTTACAAAAAACTCGACCCTAAATTTCAAGATTCTATGCACCGCACAATCATAGAATGGCAACTCAGAATTCATCAATTTTCTTCTTTTTTTCTTTTTTTCCTTTCATCATCTTATAATAACATAAATATGTGGAATCCAAACAATAATTAAAACATAGAATCATAAATAAGTTATTATCTACATATACTAAATTGTTGAAGACTGATTTCAAGTAACACAGTTACCATGCCGACTAACCTTACTCCTCCTCTTCCATTTTCTTCTCCTGTTGTCTATTGTGATAGTTGACCCTCGCATTCCCTCTCTTGCTCGCAACAGCAAAAGCAATCATATGCAGCTGTTGCTTCGGCACCTAGATGTACATCGCGGACCCTATCTCCATCTGCACGATCAGCCTCTTCGGCAGCTCCTCCCTCATCTGCCCCTACACCACGAACCCCATATTAGGGCTCTCGCGTGGGCGGCTGATGAAGGAAGCTCTTGGGGGCTGTAAAATTTTGGGGAAGAACTCAAATGTCTCTTTGGTACGAGGGTTTTTGTATTGATATTTTTTATTTATGTTATTGTTTAGATTAAAAAAATTTAGAAATATATTTCCCCACACATGCATACGTCTCCAAATAAATGGTGACATTTTGCGATATCGTGGTCTATAAAGGGTTTTTGGTAGAATTAAAATTTTGTTCCCGTTACTAAATTTTTGTGGATTCAGCGACATACTAGAACTTATGTCGCCAATATATGTAAAAATTTAGCTTTCGGAAACATAAAAGACCCTATGTCGCTAAAATGTGTGGCTAAGAATACAATTTCTTGTAGTGTTGACCGAAGGAATAATTGACTGTTGGAAACCCTTAGGTTGTCTCTATTGATGTTGTGTGGGTATATCGGAATGAGGGAGATATGTCGTGAAGTAAACTTCGGAATGGAATGAAGATTGGAAAATTCGATGTTATAACATTGGATGGAATGACGGATCGTATCTGTTTCAGAATTTTGATTATATTATTTTGAAATGTCGGGATCTGTTGAAATTGGTTGGTTGATCGAATCATATTGAGCAGCTTTAATTGATTGACAGCTGCATTAAGATTGTCGGAATAGTTTTAATCAATGTCTCTCTCTCTCTCGATTATATATATATATATTTTAATATATATATATATTATATTATATTATATTATATTATATTATATTATATTATATTATATTTTATATATATATATATATATATATATATATATATATATATATATATATATATATATATATATATATATATATATATATATATATATATATATAACGTCCCAGTCCCAGTCCCAAAAAAAAATATATATATATATATATATATATATAACGTCCCAGTCCCAAAATACGTAGGACTAGGAACGTAGACATGCCAGCCGTATAATAAATATACGTAAGCTGTAAAATGTAGTAGAACCATAACTAATCTCATCCACACAAAAATGAATAAAAGATATGTAATGAAAATGAATTTTTTTGATACAATATGTTGGGCGGAGACAAATCCACTACCAACAAATAAGGAAAAAATACATGGAAAATGAAATAGGTTTGGCGATGCGAAGCGAAGACGATCCAAGTGCAATCATCCTCGAAGAAATGACGATGAACACGGCTAGAGCTAGAACACCTGCGAAAGGCAATAGCGCACACCTGGCGAGATAACCAGGTCCCCAGAGGGACGTAACAAGACACATAATATCTTGCCGATAACTGAATAAATAAAGCTCAACAGAAAAGTATATGTGACTACACAAATAAAGGTCCTTAACCATTCTATGTGAGAATGCATTTTGAAGAAAACGTTCCACACAAGGGCTCTCGAGGCTAGAAATATGGCGCGTTAGCGTTTCAACCAAGGTACTAGTGGCGTCTAGAGAAAAGTAAATGCACGGTCCATTAGCACTCGAGTGAGAACTAAGGGGCATCTAGAGAAAAATAAATGCACGACCACTAGCTCTTGGGTGAGTCACTAACGGCAGCTAGACGAAGGTAAATGCACGGCACATTTGTGTTTCAACCGAGGCACTAGTGGCATCTAGAGAAAACTAAATAAATGTACGGCCACTAGCTCTCGACTGAGTCACAAATGGCAGCTAGACGAAGGTAAAGGTGTGAAAGCCCCTGCGCCTAATAACTGTCTTCACCCTCCCCATGCACTACTCGTGCTGAATCCACACCACGATATTCCTAATAACCGCTAAGTCTTCTAGGCAATAATATTAGCAGTTATACCCTAACGCTCGTCCTGTACGCACCGATGTACGGTCGGTACGTAAGTCCGAATCTATATGAGACACGTGACATCGTGGTACACAAGTGTCGGCCCATGAATGCGGCACAAACAAAGGTCGTCCCTTAACTCTAGGCTAAATACATAAAGAAAACTAAAATATAATAATTTGCAACTACATAGGATTTTGAAAGAACAACTTATAAAAAATAAAATATGTATGATATTGAGCAAGAAATTAAACAGTAAAGGCAAGGTGTCTTGCATGGTGTTACGCCTGGTGTGGTGCAATGATCCAACAAGTCATGTTCTGTCCAATAGCCATGGTCGATGCAACATGGTCCGAATTTGCGAGAAAAGATAAATTTTGGTGTTAGTTACGATTAAGGTTGACAGACAGTGAGGATGTGCGAAGAAACGTATTTATACCCCTTTGTAAAATATTCTTACAACTTTGAAAATATCTTTTATTAGCCAAAAATAATTTTTAATAACTATTTGAAACTAATATATATATATATATATATATATATATATATATATATATATATATATATATACCATAGTTTTTAGGAAACTACACTTTTATTATATATTTATATATAATACTTGAAAAAAAAGGAAAAATCATTTTTAACCTAAATTGTAAGTTCGTAAAAATATAAATTTTATTGGTAGAAAATTTATATTTTATTAGCTAGATAAGTATTCAAAAAATAATACTAGAGTATATTTGGGAAGCTACATTCATGGGTCAACAAGTTTTTAGGCAATTACTTACTTTATATATTTAAAATATAACGACAAAGACTTCAATATAATAATAATAATAATAATAATAATAATAATAATAATATTAATATTAATATTAATATTAATATTAATATTAATATTAATAAATATGATGATAACTATAATAATAATCATAATAAGAATACTAATAACATTAATGGTAATAATAAAGATAATAATAATAATAACTAATAATATTAGATAATAATAATAATAATAATAAGTAAACTTTACTAACCCGTTCCTTTTCGTAAGAGAGAATGGTTGAGAAATTGGGGGAAGAGTAAGGAGAGGGAGAGCAGCGGTCTTACCGAGGGAAACGGCGCACTGGACGGTTCTTCGACGCCGGCGGCGAACATGGGGGTGGCGGCGGCGCTCCGGTCGCAGCTACGGGAAGAGACCTCTGGACGGAGGCCGGCGTATGAAGCGGGGGCGGTCGAGTTTCCGGTCGGGGTTCGGCAAGGTTGTGTAGCTCCGGGCGGCACGCTCCGGGCGGAGGCCGGCGGATTAGGGAAAGATGGAGGCGGCGGTATAGGGATCGGAGGCGGAGGCGCTGTGATGCTCAGGCGGCGCTCCGGTCTGGGAGCACGCGTGTGGCACGGTGCGGCGGCTTGCCGGAGGCCGGCGGCGGAGATGGGGTCTCGTCGTGGGGTTGCGGCTGCGGGGAACGCCGGGACACGGTGAGTTGAAGAGGAGGCCGACGGTGACTCGGCTGGAGACCGCGGGTGAGACGGCTGGGAGCGAAGACGGTGGCAGAGGTTTCAACGACGGCGACCGTGTCCTGCGCACGGTGGCGTGCACAGCTCTGGGCTCCGGGCTCGGGGGTTTCGACGGTGGCTGCAGCATGGCGCGACGGAGGTTAGGTACGATTTCTCCGCCCTTTTCTCCTTCTGCGTGTGGTGGTGATGGTGACAGTGAAGAGGAGTCTGGGTGTTGGTGGAGGCCGTGGTGTGTCTGGTCGGCCACGGTGGTGGTGTCGACAGGAATTCAGGGAAGCAGATGTGGTGGATGTGGGCGATGATGGGGGTTATGGATTTTGGTTGTGGTGGTTGACTAACGATGGTGGAGTCGTCGGGGAGTGGCGGAGAGACGGCAGCAGGGTGATGGTAGGGAGAGGGGCTGCCACAGTGGATGGCAAGGCGAAGCTGGGGTGTTTGGTGGTTTGGGTACGCCGTGGTGGTTCTGGTGGTGGCGGCCGGGGCGGGCTATGGTGGCGTATCGGAAATCGACGGGTGGTGAGCGGGGGTTTAGAATAGGGTTAGGAATTCGATTGTGTCAGGGTGTGTCCGACACGGAGTGGTTGAAATTGTATTTGTAAAAAAAATATATGGAATAAGAATTTGGATGGGGAGGGATTACATGGACACGATGCACTCACGTGGGGAGGAAAATTTGTGGATGGTTGGAATTTATGGAGGAGTACCTGCCTATTTATAGGATGTGGGAATTCCCATTTGGATAGGATTAGAATTGATTTAAAACCCCAATAGATGATACCATATTAATTTAAATAATTTAATTCAATCAAATCCAAATCTCAATCTAGTTTAAATCCAAATAAATCCAATGGATAAATATTCATCCTTAAATTAACTATTTAAATCAAACCAATAAATCTAACCAAAATTTAAAGTTTGATAATTAAACTAAAATATTTTTTATAATTAATTAAAAATAATTTTGAAAATAGAATAAATAAATATTCTTAAATATCTTTTTGAATAATAACATATTAATATTAATAAATTTCGAAAATGGAATTATATATAAATTTAAATTAATGCACCTCATATGCAAGGAATATTTGCCTAAAATAGTTTCCTAAATTACCACTATTAAAATAAATTAAGTAATAAGTTTTGGCAACTTTGATAAATACTTTTAATAAAATAATTATTTTATATATATTATTTTGAAGCCATCACTGATAATAAAATCAAAAACCATTTATAAAAAAAAACATATGTACCTCGTCCATATTCGCACTCGACGAGTAAATACGAAAAATGTAAATTCCTGTACGACGTACAATACGACTATGCGACGTGTAAATACAAAAAAAATCAGTACTAAAAATATAGTAGAAATTTAGGGGTTTACATCCTACCCAACTTACAAGAATTTTGTCCTCGAAATTAAGAATAAGTAGGGGGTGAGAAGATACAAGGGTACGATCAAATCGTTGGACGGGGCAAGAAAACAACATTTAACCCAAACATGCATTAGGGAATCGTAATTTAGATAAATACGAAAATAATGCACAAATATGGTAATGGATGAGGGTCGCTAGCTAATGCAAGATAGAGAAGGATTTAAGGGTTAGGTAATGAAGGTAAAGTAATTAGAGAGCAAAGGTACATGGTTCTTTAGAGTGAAGTTATGCGTCTAGGTTTAGGGGTGGTTAAGGAAATAATTCTAGTCATTTCTAAATTTCAAATGATTAAGTCATTTCTAAATTTCAAATGATTAGATATCACGATCAAGAGTCGAAAGATAGGGCGAATAACTCGAGGCGAAGTTGTAAATACGTGGCTTGGTTGATGGCCACTATAACTATTATGGTCATAGGGGAACACTTGGTGTCTATCTATCAAGTTCGAGTGTTCTGTCTTTCCAATTTAAGTGAAAGACAAAACGAATAAGAGTTCGAAGGAGATGTTTATTGAATACGAACACGTGGTTCAAAGACGACTGAATAAATTCAAAAGATAATTGCCAAGGCAGACGTGGATGAGATTATAGAGAGCAAGCTTAACTATGTCTCTATCCATGTATAACGATAAATAAAAGCGAACCAAAGTGCACTCGGTTGATCAGACCATCATGCACCGGTTCTGACTAGACAATATGTTAGTGAGCGCGCGCTCAATAGCATTTGTCTTGAACAAGTTTGATAACGGTTAAACTTACAAAACTAGGCTGTAGTAGCAACATTTAGTCAAGATGGTAAAATATAGGCACGTGAGATTATTATTGAAAGAGACGAGAATTAGTTGGAACTACTTAAGAATCTAAGTCTTGTTTGGTGCCTATACAGTCGACCTATTGTCTCCTTGTCTAAGGCTTTGGTCGACCAATAAGGTATGGTCCTTAAAGATTTATAGTCTAGGTACTCCACCTAGAAGCTACTATAATGAGTCATGAGGATGAAGGCAATGCTAGGTCATGAGGCATTCTACCCAACTTACAAGAGTTAAACTAGTAGGGTGGTGAAGCAATGGGTCATGTCCACCTATTATGGGCTTTCTTATTAATCTCTATCAAGCACGAAAGAATGGCACGAATCACGATAGAAAGGATCAAGCAATATGCAACCCGAGGAGTCAAGCGAGAAGGCGGTCACGTATATGGATGAGATCCTAGACTCTAATCCTATATGCAGGCTTGCTTGGTACGGTAAAGTAACCAAACAATTTATCTTGACTTGCATGGGCCACCACAAAAACATGTAACGTCCCAGTCCCAAAATACGTAGGACTAGGAACGTAGACATGCCGGCCGTATAATAAATATACGTAAGCTGTAAAATGTAGTAGAACCATAACTAATCTCATCCACACAAAAATGAATAAAAGATATGTAATGAAAATAAATTTTTTTGATACAATATGTTGGGTGGAGACAAATCTACTACCAACAAATAAGGGAAAAATACATGGAAAATGAAATAGGTTTGGCGATGCGAAGCGAAGACGATCCAAGTGCAATCATCCTCGAAGAAATGACGATGAACACGGCTAGAGCTAGAACACCTGCGAAAGATAATAGCGCACACCTGGCGAGATAACCAAGTCCTCAGAGGGACGTAACAAGACACATAATATCTTGCCGATAACTGAATAAATAAAGCTCAACAGAAAAGTATATGTCACTACACAAATAAAGGTCTTTAACCATTCTATGTGAGAATGCATTTTGAAGACAACGTTCCACACAAAGGCTCTCAAGGCTAGAAACAGGCGCGTTAGCATTTCAACCAAGGCACTAGTGGCGTCTAGAGAAAAGTAAATACACGGTCCATTAGCACTCGAGTGAGAACTAAGGGGCATCTAGAGAAAAATAAATGCACGGCCACTAGCTCTTGGGTGAGTCACTAACGGCAGCTAGACGAAGGTAAATGCACGGCACATTTGTGTTTCAACCGAGGCACTAGTGGCATCTAGAGAAAACTAAATAAATGTACGACCACTAGCTCTCGACTGAGTCACAAATGGCAGCTAGACGAAGGTAAAGGTGTGAAAGCCCCTGCGCCTAATAACTGTCTTCACCCTCCCCATGCACTACTCGTGCTGAATCCACACCACAATATTCCTAATAACCGCTAAGTCTTCTAGGCAATTATATTAGCAGTTATACCCTAATGCTCGTCCTGTACGCACCGATGTACGGTCGGTACGTAAGTCCGAATCTATATGAGACACGTGACATCGTGGTACACAAGTGTCGGCCCATGAATGCGGCACAAACAAAGGTTGTCCCTTAACTCTAGGCTAAATACATAAAGAAAACTAAAATATAATAATTTGCAACTACATAGGATTTTGAAAGAACAACTTATAAGAAATAAAACATGCATAATATTGAGCAAGAAATTAAACAGTAAAGGCAAGGTGTCTTGCCTGGTGTTACACCTGGTGTGGTGCAATGATCCAACAAGTCATGTTCTGTCCAATAGCCATGGTCGATGCAACATGGTCCAAATTCACGAGAAAAGATAAATTTTGGTGTTAGTTACGATTAAGGTTGACAGACAGTGAGGATGTGCGAAGAAAAGTATTTATACCCCCTTTGTAAAATATTCTTACAACTTTGAAAATATCTTTTATTAGCCAAAAATAACTTTTAATAACTATTTGAAAGTAATCTATATATATATATATTTATATATATATACCATAATTTTTAGGAAACTAAACTTTTATTATATATCTATATATAATACTTGAAAAAAAAAGAAAAATCATTTTTAACCTAAATTGTAAGTTCGTAAAAATATAAATTTTATTGGTAGAAAAGTTATATTTTATTAGCTAGATAAGTATTCGAAAAATAATACTAGAGTATATTTGGGAAGCTACATTTATGGGTTAACAAGTTTTTAGGTAATTACTTACTTTATATATTTAAAATATAACGACAGAGACTTCAATATAATAATAATAATAATAATAATAATAATAATAATATTCATATTAATAAATATGATGATAACTATAATAATAATCATAATAAGAATGCTAATAACATTAATGGTAATAATAAAGATAATAACTAATAATATTAGATAATAATAATAATAAGTAAACTTTACTAACCCGTTCCTTTTCGTAAGAGAGAGAATGGTTGAGAAATTGGGGGAAGAGTAAGGAGAGGGAGAGCAGCGGTCTTACCGAAGGAAACGGCGCACTGGACGGTTCTCCGGCGCCGACGGCGCACCTGGGGGTGGCGGCGGCGCTCCGGTCGCAGCTACGGAAAGAGCGCTCTGGCCGGAGGCCGGCGTATGAAGCGGGGGCGGTCGAGTTTCCGGCCGGGGTTCGGCAATGTTGTGTAGATCTGGGCGCCGCGCTCCGGACGGAGGCTGGCGGAGTAGGGAAAGATGGAGGCAGTGGTGTAGCGATCGGAGGCGGAGGCGCTGTGATGCTCAGGCGGTGCTCCGGTCTGGGAGCACGCGTGTGGTGCGACACGACGGCTTGCCGGAGGCCGGCGGCGGGGATGGGGTCTCGCCGTGGGGTTGCGGCTGCGGGAAACGCCGGGACACGGCGAGTTGAAGAGGAGGTCGACGGTGACTCGGCTGGAGACCGCGGGTGAGGCGGCTGGGAGTGAAGCACGGTGGCGGAGGTTTCAACGGCGGCGACCGTGTCCTGCACACGATGGCGTGCACAGCTCTGGGCGCCGGGCTCGAGGGTTTCGGCGATGGCCGCAGCATGGCGCGGCGAAGGTTAGGTACGGTTTCTCCGCCCTTTTCTCCTTCTGCGTGTGGTGGTGATAGTGATAGGGAAGAGGAGTCTGGGTGTTGGTGGAGGCCGTGGTGTGTCGGGTCGGCCACGGTGGTGGTGTCGACGGGGATTCAAGGAAGCAGAGGTGGTGGATGTGGGCGATGATGGGGGTTATGGATTTTGGTTGTGGTGGTTGACTAACGATGGTGGAGTCGCCGGAGAGTGGCGGAGAGACGGCAGCGGGGTGATGGTAGGGAGAGGGGCTGCCACGGTGGATGGCAAGGCAAAGCTGGGGTGTTTGGTGGTTTGGGTACGCCGTGGTGGTTCTGGTGGTTGCAGTCGGGACGGGCTATGGTGGCATATCGGAAATCGACGGGTGGTGAGCGGGGGTTTAGAATAGGGTTAGGAATTCGATTGTGTCGGGGTGTGTCCGACACGGAGTGGTTGAAATTGTATATGTAAAAAAATATATGGAATAAGAATTTGGACGGGGAGGGATTACATGGACATGATGCACTCACGTGGGTGAGAAAATTTGTGGATGGTTGGAATTTATGGAGGAGTACCTGCCTATTTATAGGATGTGGGAATTTCCATTTGGATAGGATTAGAATTGATTTAAAATCCCAATAGATGATACCATATTAATTTAAATAATTTAATTCAATCAAATCCAAATCTCAATCTAGTTTAAATCCAAATAAATCCAATGGATAAATCTTCATCCTTAAATTAACTATTTAAATCAAACCAATAAATCTAACCAAAATTTAAAGTTTAATAATTAAACTAAAATATTTTTTTTATAATTAATTAAAAATAATTTCGAAAATAGAATAAATAAATATTCTTAAATATCTTTTTGAATAATAACATATTAATATTAATAAATTTTGAAAATAGAATTATATATAAATTTAAATTAATGTACCTCATATGCAAGAAATATTTGCCTAAAATAGTTTCCTAAATTACCACTATTAAAATAAATTAAGTAATAAGTTTTGGCAACTTTGATAAATACTTTTAATAAAATAATTATTATATATATATATTATTTTGAAGCCATCACTGATAATAAAATCAAAAACCATTTATCAAAAAAAACATATGTACCTCGTCCATATTCGCACTCGACGAGTAAATACGAAAAATGTAAATTCCCGTGCGACGTACAATACGACTATGCGACGTGTAAATACAAAAAAAATCAGTACTAAAAATATAGTAGAAATTTAGGGGTTTTAAAAAAAAAAAAAAAAAAAAAAAAAAAAAAAAAAAAAAAATATATATATATATATATATATATATATATATATATATATATATATATATATATATTATAGGCTTGTAATAAATTAATTTTAGTTTATATTTTCAAAATAAAGAGATAAGTATTTTTAATATAGAGATGTATATATAAAGTATTTAGTAGATTTTATATAAACTATAGGAATTTATAAATGGCTTTTCTTTTGTATCTAGTAGTTTTCAAATGAGCGTTGGTAAACTCTTGAGCCTTGTGCTTATAAGATTATTTACAAAATAAATGCTTTAATTGGATTTTTAAGTTGGTGTATATAGTTTACAAATAATTTCTAAGTAGTTTATAAATATATTTTTCTAAATAATTTTTTTAGAATTACCTTTTTCCTAAAATAAATTTTTCTCTTCGAATAGAATATTCAAGATCGTGACTAATTTTATATTTTCTTGCGAATCCAGACTTTTCATATCGACTTCGGTTATTGGACTACTCTGGAGATCGTCAGATCATCGCACCACACTAGGCAAGATACCTTGCTATTATTGTTTATTTACTTTAGCTCGCCATATTTCATGTATTTATATATTATTTATTTCTGTAATATAAAATTTCTCCTCCAAATCATATTAGATGCAATTTACTGTTTAGACATATTTTTGTTATTTTATTTATTTCTATGCATATTTGACCTAGTGTTGAAGGACTGTTCTTTGTTTGTGCTGCATTCATTGATCCATGACACATGTATGCCACGAAGTTACGAGTCGCATATAGATACAAACTTGCATACTGACTGATCGTCGGTGCGTACAGGTCGTGTGTTAGGATATAACTACTAATAGATTTGTATAGAAGACTTGACAGTTATTACGTGATAAACAGTATCGTAGAAATGATGCATATTGTGTGTTGTGGAGACGACACATGTATAGTATCATGGGGAGGAAGGAGACAACTATTAGTTTAGGGACAACTATTTATTTTTACACATACACACACATTCACACACACTTTTGGGCCGATAGTGACTCATTTGAGCACTACCTACTACCATTACTTTATTTTGTGTTGCTGATCATAAAGTCTGTCACGACCCGCACCCTGATTAGGGGCACGAGCACGTGGGTACGTCTATCCTAAGCCGCAGAATCGGCGGTAGAACGCTATATAGGTCTACTAGAAAGTATAGCATCAATACATAATATATATGTACCTGTCATCTTCGTATGGAGGTATATAATCTCAACTCAATCATAAGACATCTAAGGAAGATAGGCACGAATATCATAAAGATATGATAGAAATATATGAACTGAAAAATGTGCGAATTCACAACACAGTTTAGAGTTAAATATATAACACAAGAATCCAAAATATAACATATAATATAAGTCTCAATACTAGCTGGAACGTAGTTCAGTCAAACCTATCTAACAGTCTAAGCAGGAGGTAAATCCTCTACCGGCACCAAGGGTAATATCTTATCAAAATCTCTATCCCGACCATACCCGTAAAAGGTAGAACAATCAGCCAACATGTCCTCTGTAAACATCAACGGTCATCCTGTCAGAAAAATGAGCAAGTACACCTACAACAACAGTTCTATAGTATTGACAAATGTTGTAAGAGACAATCATAATGGAATACAAGATGATATATCAAGACTGTAAGTAAAACATGATATATAAACTGGAAATCATGTCAGGGTGTAACGTACAGGAAAGTAGAACAGTACAGAAATATTTGATATATATTGTAAACATAAAATATACCTTGAGATATTATAGCATTATATGATCGGCTTGGGTCAAGATCAGGCTGTTCCATTTGGCCCAGCTATCACAGAAAAATCTCAAGAAGGGTCAAGCCGGCCAACATAGAAAACGAGTACAAGAAATATAAGATCTCGCGACACCCTACGTACAGTGAGTGTGACGCAAGCACAAAAAATAGTGACATGGGGGTATTGATCACATAACCTATAATAACTCCCCATCTTCGAATAGTATATGGATTCGGACATAGCACGTCATGACACAGGATTCTCCAAGAGGGTAGCTAATCCCCCTCAAGAATTGGTGTCTATACAAGTACAAAAAACAAGATCGAACAATGTACCAATATACCAAGAAAGTCCAAGAATAACATCTCATGCCAGGATCCGATGTATACTAGTCCGTGCACCATCATGACAAAAATCAAGTAAAATACTATAATTGAATCGGATACAGAAGATATCAAGACAAGGAACTACTATCAGAGAATGTACTCGCCTGCTGTCCTGAGCTGTCAAGTAGGGTCGATGCTCAGAGTGATCTCACAGACCTAAAAATAAGATATTGTAAGTTAATTAGGGTTTAAAAGTGTTATACATGATTTTCTAATGTATAAATGCAATCTAGGTCAATCTCAGTCCAACTAAGTCAAACTAGGTCACACTGAGTCACACTGAGTCACACTAGGTCAAACTAGGTCACTAGAAGTCAAACCAAGTCAAACTAGGTCAAACTGGGTCAAAGGTTGACTTACAGTTGATTTTTGGTCAATTGGTCGACTCTATTCAACTCTGGTCAACTCTAGGTCAAACTAGGCTAATATTGACTAATAGTTGACTTTTGGTCAACAGATCAACTCTGGTCAAGTTCTAGATATTTCTAGGCCAAGTGTTGACTGATAATTGACTTTTGGTCAAAGTAGTCAAACTTGGTCAATTGAGGTCAAAACTAACCTAAGCATACTATTCCTAATATTTACCTGCCAAGATACCCTATATCTTGGTCATATTGGTATCCAATACCAATACCTTAGTTTGGGTCAAATACCTTAACTTAGGTAAATTATCTTAGCCTCTAACTAATACCTTAACCTTACCTTGCCCTTACCTTGCCCTTACCCTATGCAACTCCAATACCTTGCTAAGGTATTCCAACACCTTACCTTGGTATCCTATTACCTTATCTTGATATTTGATACCTTACCTTGGTATCTTGATACCATACCCTGATCATAAGGTAAACTAATCATTTACCTTGAAGGTAAAGGTAATTCATATTTACCTTAAGATACTAACTTGGTATCATGAGATACCAAGATACCCCTCAGATATCTAACTAACTAACTAACTAACTATCTAATGTACTAACATAGCATCTTAACTAATATCTAACATATAACCTATAGTATCTAGGTAAACCCCTTTGTCTTGAAGGTAAACCCAATACCTTACCTTGTAGGTAAACCATTACCTTAAGGTAAAAGGTAAATCTAAGATACACTATCTACTCTAACTCTAACATCTACTAGACACTAACTAACTAACCATCTAATCTTCTAACTCTAATATATTATAGATACTAAGATATCTATATACACTAATTATCTTAACTTCTAAGATAACTCTAAAATATCCCAACTAACTCTAATACTAATACTTGATACCAAATAGGGTACCTTACTCAAGTCCCAATACTCTCTTATCCTTACTCATGATACTTGAGTGTCACGATACCAATATCCTCATGGTACCCAAGTATCACTAGTACCTTTTCCAAAACTTTAATACCTTGACATATAACTTATCTATATTTGGCTTACTTGATAACCATTTGTATCAACATAAACACACACTAACTAACACATATTACCTAACAATAATATATATATGTACTATATCATATATATTCTTGACAACCTATGATACCTACATTTATTTGATATCCATACTACATAGGCTTATAGGATACACAAAATACATATATCGTATAGTTACTTTTCTACTTAAAACCAATACTGTACCAATTAGACATTCACTAAATTCTAGGATTAAAGTATGTCATAGTCCTTCCTGTTAGCTTTCCGAAACTTCAAACGGATCGTATTTTTGTGTCCGGAAGCTCCCGGAATTGCGAAAACACCGAAACACGTTTGTCTTTCGGACAACTAACACTCAAATAGTTTTACAGAAAGTTCTAAAACGATTTTGGTTTATTAAAATATATATCTAGAAAGCTAACTTCGATATGGTTCTTTTAAAAAAAGGTAATTAATCAGAGTTTTGAGCTAAAAGTTATGGCATTTCTAAGTTGCTATGGTTACTAAAAACTTGGATGAATATTATGACGAATTTGGGTTATTTTGGACAAAAGAAACACATGTAGGCCAAGATACTTGGATACCATAGGTATCCAAATGAAACTCATTCTAACCATCCTAACTAAGATCAATCCACTCTCTAACCATTCTAAAACTGAATTTAAAACACAATTAATCCTATTAGGCAATAAACCAAACACATGGAGTGTCCTAATTTGGGATCTATCAAGTAGGACACAAAACACATATCTAAAATTCTCAAGAGAGCTCCAAATGGCCTCAAACTTGAATCTAAAGGGGGTACATGCATGGAGGTGGATTCTATGGATTCAAAACTGACTAATATGCATAGAAAATTAATTTAGAGGGTTGGTTTTACCTATTGGGAGTGGAATCCCAATGACACTCTCAAGGACACGGCTCCGACACGAAGATCTTCCAAAAAGAACACTCCTTGCACTTTGCTCCTAATATTTGCTAGCACCCTCCCTTGATAGTATGAGAAAGTTGGATGGAAGTTTTGGTAGAGGGATGTAAGGATTTGGAGATCAATTCAAAGAGAGAAGCTCTCAATTTGGGGAAGAACACTTGTGAAAGAAAATGGAGGCCTGATAGAATGAAATGAAATGAAGGGCAACCCTACTATATGTGGCTGCCATCTAACCCTATTTGGGCCTTGGGGAAAGCCCAATAAGGCCCCTACTAATCCTCCTTGGTTAATTTTAAGTTAGGTTCAAGTTTGGGATGAAAATGGTTAAGTTTAAGCCTCTAACTTAACCCATCTAACAAGTGGGATTAGTCTAAACTTACTAACTTAATTAGTAGGATTTGTGGGCCATGACTAACTAATCTTGGGGTCCCATCTAGAGTCTAAGCTACCCGGGTCACTATCACAAGTCGGAACGAGACGAAACTCAAACCCGACTAAACAAATCCCGTAAAATCAATATTAAATATATAAAATTCCTAAAATATTAAAATATAAAAAATGACTAAAACACTCTTAGCCTAAAAAGTGTTAATTAGCTAATTTAATCACATGGGTTAGGCCTCCATGGTCATGGTTAGTCTCTAGGCTAAGGAGCTCTAAGGTTACACTAGCAAAATGACAAAATCACAAAACACTAATTTAATAATATTAAAAATAATCAAAATTCACCAATAAATCAATAACATGATTTAAACCTATTATTAAATGATTAATTTTATAAAAGTTTAATATTATCCTTATTTTAGAAAAGTGGTGGTTACAAAGTCCTGCTTGGAACATTGTCCTCAAAGTGCATTCTCACATAAAATGGTTAGGTGATCTTTATCCGTTTTAGGTATACATACTTTTCTGCATAGTTTATGTACTTATGCCTGATCATGACATGAAGCAATATTTTATCGTGAAATAGTAATGCCACACCTTGTCCTTGTTTGGTTGTAATAAGGTTCACTGTTTCGATGACAGAATACTAAACCATGTTGTGATCCGAAGTATTATTGAGCAGTTTATATTCAGTTATATGGCATATTTTTATGTGTCTTGTTACATCCCTCTGAGAACTTGGTGATCTATCTAGGTATAGACGATCGACAGTATTCCGAGGAGTACGAATTTCGGACTAGACTCTTTCTTCTCTTCCTTTGCGGACTATGTGACTTTCTCTTAGACAGTGGACTTATTGTATGGTTATTATTTACTCATGTATTCCAATCTATTCTTTAGAATTTGCTTGGAAGTAGATTTGTCTCCACCCAGCAACTTGCTCAGTGACATTTGATCTAATGATATATTTATTTTCTTTATTTTATGTGGACGAGATTTTGTGAGCTATGATTATCTTTATACTGCATTTACAGCTTCCATATATTTAATATACGGCTGGCATGTTACGTTCCTAGTCCTACGTATTTTGGGACTAGGGTGTTATATATTCTTGTGGTGGCCCATGCAGGTCAACAAATATATTATTTGGTTACATCACTGTACCAAGCAAGCTTGTATATAGGATTAGAGTGTAGGATCTCATCCATATGCTTGATCTCCTTCCTTGATTCCAATTTTCGAACTCTTGTTTGACTGCTTTGATTTGCATCTTGCTTGATTCCTTTTTACCCTAAAACTTATTTCTCGTACTTAATAGAGGTTAGGAAGATGACTACACTAGTATATGTTCCATAGGTCAATCAAATGGAGAAGGATTATCTTGATAATTACGTATGCATAGAGGATGTAATTAAGTTAGGAAGGTATTAATAATTTTGAGGATCGATGAACCCTATTTTCCTTAAAGGTATGAACTTGTACGAAGGATTAGTAAATTCTAAGTTGTGTAGTAGCGACGTTATCAACTTCGGATGATAGTCAGAAATTTTATTTATATTTTGAGACTGCTAGATGTTGTTCATAAGATAATCGAGAGAATTTATTTAAGAAAACAAGGTGGTTTTGATTGTAAGATTTTAGAAATATTTATGACTTATTGGGCTTAATGGATATATATGTGTAAATTTATGTCGGATATGAAATCGGCTTGAGGATATAAAAAAAATTAAGTGTTGACATATAACATTTAAATTTGAAGATTTTTGAATTGAAATTTTAATTTTGAAGATAGTAATATAATAAGGTTTATCTCGAGATTTGATTAGAAAATTTTGATTTTCTTTTATCTTTGACAGTCTAACGGTTTAGGAAAAATGCTAGATTATTTTGAGTTACTTTTGAGGAAACTCGAATTTAAAGGTTGGGATTTTGTCTTGATAGGAACCCAACAAGGAAGCCACCCTAGTGAGATTAGGAGTATCCCACCTTAGTTGTCTTATCACCTATGACCATGATAGTTGTATATACACAAGTGTAGTTAGTCATCGACCAAGTCATGTAACTACACCATCGTCTCGAGTTACTCATCCTTTCCCTCAATATTAGATCTATATCATCACCTTCTAATCGTTTGAAAACTTATGAATGCTTATAATATTTTCCTTGATCGTATCCCAAACTATCTTCTCTCTGGAAACCATGTCTTATGAGCCTCTAAATTATTTCATCTTGATCTACTTAATCCTTAATATTTCTTTATTTCGTGCGTTAATTATCAAACCTCATCATCATCAAAATCATACCATGATCATTGGACCCAACCTAATTAATTCATTCCTCAAATGATTCGCTCAAAACTCTTCCATGATTTGAGCGACCTTGTTTCATAATGTGTCACGCCCCGCTCCCAAAATATATGGGATTAGGGCACAACCTGGCCAGCTGATAAACTAGAGTGAGCTACCCAATTTAATGGACTCACTTAGGGTACTACGCTATAAAATAACTATACTACACATACAAGTGGTAACATCTAGATCTCATCCACAGGAACAAAGAAAGTAATACTGAAATATAAAACTGGAAATAACATGGAGTCTAAAATAAATACAACTGAATAGTCTGGTGGGTACATGCCCACGGAGTACAACACTGAAGAAAAATACTGAAAGCAGAAAGATAACTAGTCATGAGCATCGACTAACTAGATAATGATGCTCTAACCTAAACAGTATACCCTGAGTCAAGGACACTCCTCAGGAATAACCTAGTCGTCTTCTGCAGCAAGTCCTGTCTCAAGTCCCGGTTCGCACCCAATCAACTGCAAGTGCTCGTCTAAATCTGAAAAGCAACCAGGTCCTCAGGGCACATAGCAAGATACAGAGGAAATATACCATAAAGTAAATACTGAATAACTGTAAAGGGTGAACTAACCAGCTAAGTGAATGCACTTTGAAGACAACCCTAGTACGTATGGGTAGGTAAATAAGGATTTGGCATCGAAGCACGGGCCGATGTCAGATCACGAACCGAGGCCCACCGGGTAACACTGAGCGACATGGCCCTTACTGAATGTTGTCTGTCCCATACGCCTACTAATTATCTTCCCCTGTCCCACGGAAATGTACAAGTCGTATCTGCCACTTGAACATTCCGACTCCAATACATAGTCACAATAACTAGACACAACCTAACCATTTATGTACCAGAACACGAACCCTTTGCACTGGTAGCTAGCCAGATGCGCAAGCCCATGCCATGGTATGAACTCACTCAGTGCCGTATCGTAACACATGTCAAGGTCATGGGAATCATGACTATGATTCCACAACTTAGGGATGTCATCTAGGACCAAGTCAAAGGCATGAAACTCGATGACAATACCGTCATCGACTATATCCGAGGCATCACTCGGACACACAACTACGCCCACAATACCAAGTGCGCAATATATAAAGTGAATGAAATAAACCAGTAATACAAGACAAGGTATACTTGCCTGAAACTCCGGGAGTCGCAAGCGAAGATCCAGGCTCCTCAATCAAGATCGTATCGTCTGGTGTACCTACAAATACAACAACCACGATTTACGATACGTTAAACAAACATTCATGATTTACATATCCATTCACACACAAGTTGTGTATACGTATACATGTATATACACTACGTGAAAACATATATAAAGTATATATACGAAAACGTTATATAAAATATACTACGAAATTGTATACAAGTATATGATATATATATATATAATCTTATATATATATATATTATATAATATATATATATATATATATATATATATATATATATACGAAACGATATAAAGGAAATTACATATATTAGGAAATATATTATACAAGAATCTATATGAGTATATAATACGAGAAATATACATGAATATACAAGAATATTTATAAGGAAATTATATCTAGTAGTTTTTATGGTAAGGAAATATACGTACAATTTTATATATGAAAAATATATGAGTCTATGCATAGGAAAATATATATATAGAATATTATATATATATATATATATATATATATATTTTATATATATATATATATTATAGATATATAATATAATATATATATATATATATATATATTATATATATATATATATATATATATATATATATTCTATATATATATATTTTATATATATATAATAGATATATATTATATAATATATATAGATATATATATATATATATATATTATATATATATAATATTCTTATAATATATATATATATATATATATATATATATATATATATATATATATATATATAGATATCGCTTTATAGGAAATATATAATATATATATATATATATATAATATATCTATATATTATATATATATTATATATATATATATATATATATATATATTATATATAATATATATATATATATATATATTATATAATTTCCTTATAAAGCGTATATATTATATAAATATATAAAAATATATAAATATCTATATATATATATATATATATATATATATATATATATAATATATATATATATAATATTTATATATAATATATATATATTATATCTATATTATATATATATATATGAAATTTTGTAAAGTGAAATTTATATAAAACGTATATATATAAGTGAACATATATATATATATATTTTTAACATATATAAGGAGTATATAAGGGAAATATAAATACGAGTTATATATATATATGAAAAACACACACACACACACACACACACACACACACACACACACACACACACACACACACACACACATATATATATTATATATATATATATATATATATATATATATGACTGTATACGCTTCGGGTACACGTATATATACAATTAGATATATACATACTACTGTTAGGGATATATACTAAAGCATCACTTTTTAGTAACCTTATTTCCTTAAATTTTGCATGAGAATCATATGGGCAAATGTTTGCATATTGTATTTGTTGCAAGCGTTAATACAATGTCTGATATTCTATATTGTAGATAATATGGTGTGGATGTCACACAGAAGATCATATTATCAGTTCCCTATGGAGTATATAAATAGTTCACAACCTAGATGGACTTGGACAATCTATTGGAAATGTTGTAGTGTAATCTGGTATTAGTCTATCTTGACTATAGGTTTACACTAGTACACTTTGTGTGTATTGAACATGACCACTTGAGGTTGTTCTCTTTGTACTGACTACATAAGTGAACATACACCTCTATTATGGATGCTTGTGCTCTTAACCCGGATATAATAACGGACATGTATATACAGTGTGCATTATTTTGACTCATAAAAGATTGAGATTCATTATGGATCAACAACCTCTATGAATTGGGTAGTAACATTGTATGTATGATGGGCTGTTGATTATAAATGGAATCCATGTCCCGATACATCGGGTTGATGATGTCCCCTTAAGGAGCTCATAAGGATTGTCATGTAAACCCTGCAGGTGGATTATATCCGACATGACAAATAAAGTTGAGCGGTATTACTTAAGGATAAATGATGTCAAATCAATAGAGTTGTCAGTAACTTAATTTGATCGACGGACATATGACATCTTAACATGTGGATTCAAACGAGCATATAATAAAAGGAGCCCACAAACATAATTTGGGATTAGGGAGGTAGTGTAACAATAGCTCATTAGTGGACCGAGCTATTGTTAATGGGCCTAGATTATGTGTTCGGGCTGAACACGGGATATCGAGATCCGTTAGGAGGCCTAACCCTAATTTCTCCTCATGGTCCCTGCCGTAGCCTATATATATCCTCTATTCTCTGGCCGCCATATTACCGATCAAAATCTGAAACTTTTTCTAAATTCGTGATTCACGTAAGGAGAGAAAGAGAGGGCTGCCAAGGAGAAGAAAATGTTGGGAGATCGTCGCCCACACGACGTCCAACTCGAGGAAGGAATACATGCAAAAGATCTTGGGGTCATCCGCTCGAGATTGCCAGGAATACTTGTCTTCTTTCCGCCGTAGGTATAATTCGTGAACCCTAGTTTCTGCCTATGAAGGGTTAGAACACGTATTACATCTGTTAACTCTATCGATCAATACGCACACCAAAGGAAGGGTCCTGGGAATCTCCAGTTCCATCAACTGGTATCTACGTATTGATTGATACGTCCATGTTGTCCAATAAAACCTGCGCGTGTAAGTCGATAGATGTAGATCTGTTCTAACTCGGTTTTGCAGGCATCTTAGATCCAACTATTATGGTCCAATGCATGTTTTTGATTGTGTTTTAAACACGGACATGTCATAGATGTTGTTGTTGCTATGGATGTAATTAAAATCACGAGGGTTGATCGTGCTTATTATTTTAATTTTGCAATCTAGATTATATGTGAACTCCTTCGAAAGGCATAGGATTGATGTAATTTTAATTATTTTTGATCAATCGTGATGGCGGTGGTAGCTGTTTCTGACGCCGGACGAAATGCTGGTTTTAAGCAATCCAGAGGCAGACAGATGTTTCGATGAAGGAATCGACAGCCCAAACCCCGAATAGATTTGCGTCCAGATTTAGATTCGAATAGTTGAGGACGGAGCAGCAAAGATGACCATAATAGTTGAATATTTCTCTTATTTTTGTCATTTTGCTTGTTCTGATTATGCATGTTTATTATTGTGGTGGTTGTTTTTTTGAAAAACCAAGCCTACATTAATAATGGACAACATGAACATAATATCAACTAGTAGAAAACCCTCATTGTTAAAAACTAAGGGGAGAGAATTTTTATTTAGTATAAATTCTATGGTCTCCATTACTAGTTTGTAGGTGATGTAATTATACTTGCGTGTTGGCTTCAGTGCTTTCCTCCATATCGGATGAGTATAATTATGGATCACCAGTACAAACTTCCTTAGGGATAATTGTAGAAAGCTACCTAGTATGGTTCACTTCTCCATTTGAAGGAACTCATTACAAGGTAATGGACTTAGTATTAAGTAATGGTATACACTTAGATACAAATATGGTATCCTCCCCATCGGAGTCACTGCTATTATTTGTATGACCAGAGCAAGACCAGCATATTAATTTTATTTGTCATAAAGTTATATTGACATGATAGAAAATTAATAAGAAAAATCTACTTGAACAAAGTTGAATTATATACGTCCACACTATTGTGGCATGCTAAATTCATGGGTTCAAGGTATTGGTGAATTCTTATTATTGTTTTGAGGGAATCAATATTTAGTTAATTTAAAAAGTTTTTTGTGTTTACATAATTTTATTTATGTGATTCTCAGGATTTCAAAAATAGGTTCTTTCAGTCCACTTATGGTGACTCTTAAAGAAAATAAACTTACTGGACCTAATTATATTGACTGGAAACGTAATTTGGACATTGTTCTGACTGTTGAGGAGTACAAATATGTACTTGTTGAGGAATGCCCACCTAAGCCTGATGCTAACTCCGATGAAGAGGTCAAAGAGGTATATAAGAAGTGGAAAAGGCAGATGAGATGGCGCGATATTACATTCTGGCATCTATGTCAAATGTACTGCAACATCAGCATCAGGCCATGGCCACAGCTTATGACATAATGTATAACCTCAAGGAACTCTTCGGACATCAGAGTAGAGCAGCTAGGCAGTTTGCTATGAAATGTTTGATGAATACAAAAATGCTGAGGGTACACCAGTAAGGGATCATGTTAAATGATGGGTCATCTGAATGAGATAGAGATCCTTGGAGATGAAATCGATGGGGAGTCCCAGGTCGATATCATTCTGGGGACTCTGCCTAAATTTTTGACAATTTCTGCCTTAATTACAACATGAACAAAGGTTGTATAGTTTGGCAGAACTTACAAAAGAGCTACAGGATGCTGAATCCCTTTAGGCAGAGTGGTCATGTTTTTGTTTCTGAAAAGGCTTCTACTTCTAAGCCAAAGGCGGTAAGAAGAAGAATAATATTCAGAAACAGACAAACTCAGCAAGAAGGGCATGGGACCTCAAGGCACGGTGAAAAGCCGAAAGGCAAATATTTCAAGTGCAAAGGGTCAGGAATTGAAGACTGATTGTCCACTTCTCAAACAAGGGAACAAAGAAGGTATATCTCATTACTAGTAGTTAAAACATGTTTAGCGGTGTTATCTACCGGCACCTGGTGTGTAGATACAGGAGCTACAATCATGTCTGCAAATATTGCAGGGGTTCCAGGAAACCAGACGGCTCAGTGATGGAGAGATATGCTTGTTCATGGGTGATGCGACAAAAGTATCGATCGTTGCATTAGGAGATGTTACTTTATCTTTTAGTAGAAATAAGTCTTTGACATTGAGAGATTGTCTTTATGTGTCAAGACCCGCCCCTAGAGTAAGGACACGAAAATTGGGTACGTCCAGCCTAGCCGCAGTGTCGGGTAAAACGCTGTCCTAGGTCAAACATCTAACATATAATGCTAAGCAATTATACTCTCCGAATAGGGGTGACATAGCAAAAAGTAAACTCAATCACAACTAAGAAAGAAGAAGCACGATATGATATAGAACTCAAAGAAAATACAGATGATCAGGAGAGTCTAAGTGTCTAAGATAACATCTCAGCAAAATCCAGAATACAAGTCTCAACTACTGAATATGAAAGAATATATACAACCCAGATCTCAAAGACAGAAATAAAGTCTAACTAAACTAGTCCAAGACACCATAAGTAAGATAAGCCTAGCTAAGCTAGTCTAGACAGTAGGGAAAGTCATCAGCTAGAGCTGGGTCCTCCTGAGGTCCAGTCACAAGTGTCGTCTAGGGTTGCCCTGTAGAAGGTATCCACACAGGTCTCCTCCTCGTCCTCTGTAATATTTTCAACAGGTCCAGTCATGACAGGAGCGAGCAAATACATCCAACAGATCATAGCAGGTTAGAAAAATAATCATGCAGTAAAGTAAGATACATGAACTGAAGAAATACAGTATGTAAACAGAGAGAGAACTGTAATAGAAATATCTACTATAAATAGAGAACTAACAGTGGCTAGTGAGTCAGATACAACATAGACATATAAATGGGATATGATGATTATGATGCTACACTATGGAATGATTCTGATGCTACACTACTTGGATATTATTCACATGTCTACTTCTACTCCCCCGTACCCCTAATCAATACACAAGGATCCAGCCAGGTTATGTATGATTCATGTAACGGCCCCCGAAGGGTGGTACATGATAGTCCCATAAATGGGGATTCTAGGAAGCCCAATAAATGGAGGAATTCAAGGAAGACTCTGTGATCATGAGAGTACATGTCACAAGTGATTCAATGAACCATGAAGCATAGTAAACACCATGTAAGTGAAACACACAGAACATGTAGTATCCGATGCTCCCTGAAGGGATAACATCTCAAGAAGTGATCCATATAGTACTAATCCGTGTGACCAACGTGACAGTATCAAGTAAAGTAATTTAAAGCAGAAAAATAATTCTAAATAGGATATGAAATGATCCGAGAAGTACTCGTCTGGTATCTGAGGTCCGGGATGAAATGTACTGTTCGAGGAGAGGTGCTGGCTTCTAATCAGAACAGCATAAATCACAACAAGTCTAAAATTATAACAAGATGCAATTCAATGCATTCTACATGAATCTAGGGTCAATCTAGGCCAAGTCAACTCTTGGTCAACTATTGTCACTTCTATT
>JANAVB010007966.1:0-65000 GCA_029216955.1 Iris pallida
GGCGGATGCAGACGAGTATGTGAAATTCCTCGTCGAGGGGGTACAAAATGTTGCAGAAGGGTGTATCTGCTATGATGGATGCCAATGGGAGTTTTGCGACGACAAAAGCTCTGGCAATGCCCTGCATCGAGCTGATTCGTATTCACCAAGGCCACAACCATATGGCCGAAATTCTGGAGGCTTCGGTGATTGAGCTGGAGAGCGGCTCCGCGGAACTTCAACCGCATTCCAGCGACAACGACCTCTCTGTCCTGATAGATACGGAAAGGGGAAGCTGATCGCCGAGATCGAGTCTTCATACCAGGCCACCGTGGGTATTTGGGAACACGAGGTGGCTGAGATGAGGCTGCGGTAGAGCAGTTGTCCTCAGTCCATGAAGACGACGGTGGAAATCGAGCTGCATTGGAAGCTAATGTCGCGGATATCGACACCCAGATGCGCCGCCCTTGAAGACCAACTGCCTGACTCCAGTTATAGGTCGAGCGTGTCCGGCTGAACATACAGCATTTAAGAAGGATGAAGCGACTTTTACTCAGCGGACTCTTGTCTTGGCGCAGCAACGACAACAGCTTGATGAGAAGCATGCAAGTGATACTTCCGCTGGAGCCGTTAAATTGATGCGCCAAGAAGCAGAGCGACGAGTCCTGGCGACGGTGGAGGCCCGCGCAGTCGACTTAAAGCTTCGAGTCAGGGAGCTCTCAGCCCATCCTGGGGAGATTCAGGGACCATAGCTTTTTCTCTTTTTCTTTTGTGTTCTTTTGCAACCCTTACTGGAGGATGATGTAGTTTCTTGTACTCCTTTTTTAGAAGAATAAAGAAGTCTACAACCTTTTTTGTGATGTGTTCATCTTTTGTTGTCATAAACTTGATGATTTGTGTGGACCTATTATCTTTTGCGCACCTTGGTTTTCAGGTACAGATAATAAGTTTGAAGGAACCATCATGTTTGCTCAGAGGTAATGTGGACATGGCAATCATCGGGTTCGAAATGATAGAATCTCCCTACTCAGAGGTATTATGGACGTGGTAGGAATGATCTTGGGGGATACGCTGAACAACTCAGAGGTTATATGGACGTAGAAGTTCTGCGATAAATGTACAATAACGCAGGGGTTGTTTGTACAAGATGTTTACTCAGAGGTAATGTGGACGTGGTAAACATGAAGGGTAGCGTAGGCTTACGAAGTATAAGATTCTGCTTTGTAGGGTGTAGAGAGACAACTCAGAGGTAATATGGATGTGGTTATCTTTCTACTGGAAGATGCCACGGAACAGCTGGGTTCCGGAGGCGTATGAGTTTGTGGAAAGAGGTTGTTTGAGGAAGTACATGTCTGGAGGATGTCAAGAATAGTACTTCTTTAGGAACTTGCCGTTGATGGGCATCATGAACAAGTCCCCATTGGGTTTGGCGAGGCGGTAAGCACCGTTTGAGTATACCGTCTCTATGATGAAAGGTCCTTCCCACTTGGGCTCGAACTTTCCTGGTGTCTTGTGGGTCAACACCATTGGTCTTCTGACTGCTAAAACCAGGTCGCCAACTTAGAAAGTCCTCTTTTTGACCTTTTTGTTGAAAGCCTGTGATATACGGGCTTGGTAGAGCTCGATGCGTTGTTGAGCTAGGAGACGCTTTTCGTCAAGTGCCTCCAGTTTCTGCAGACGATGACGTTGATTGTCCTCTTCTGTGAGTTTGTTTGTGATTGCTACGCGGAGCGAAGGTATCTGTATCTCGAGAGGCAGTACTGCTTCGCTCCCATAGACTAGGGAGAATGGAGTGTTGCCTGTTGGGGTCCGTACCGTTGTGCGGTAGGCCCAAAGGAATTCGCCAAGCTTTTCGTCCCAGTCGCGTTTGTTGGATGACACGACCTTTTTGAGCAGCCTAACGATAGTTTTGTTGAATGTCTCAGCCAATCCGTTTGCTGCCGGATTATAGGCGGTTGAGGCCACGTTCTGAATGCGATTCTTGTCACAGAACCTGCTGAAAATGTGGCTGATAAACTGAGGACCATTGTCATGGATGATCCGCCGGGGTACTCCGAAACGGTAAATGACATGGTGTTTGATAAAGCTGACCACCCTGGAGCTTTTTACTTCTGCTAGTGGAACTGCTTCCGCCCATTTGGAGAAGTAGTCGGTGATGGCCAGGATGAAACGGTGTCCTCTCGATGAAGGAGGGGTGATTGGCCCTACAATGTCCATGCCCCAGGCTTCGAAGGGCCAGGAGGCGACTGTAGGATGTAGCGGCTCCGATGGTGTATGTATGAAGTCTGCATGAAGTTGGCACGCGTGGCACTTCTTAGCATATTCGACAGTGTCGACAGCCATGGTTGGCCAGTAGTAGCCTATACGTCGCAGTCGATCTTGCAACTTAGGACCGGGTTGATGAGCTCCACAAGTTCCGTCATGAACTTCTTGAAGAGCTTCGGCTGCTTCTTCGTTGGACAGGCATCGAAGGAGGAGCCCATCGAAGGAGCGTCGGTACAGCGTTTTGGTAGCTGTATCGTAGTAGAATCGAAGAGAGCGTCTCCTGACTGAGACGGCTTCCTTCGGGTCCTCTGGAAGGATTCCGTAGACAGCGAAGTCGATGAACGAGAACCTCCAGTCTCGGACATTAACCCCAGTATTTGTCGGCATGGCGTGAGCCACCCGCAAGCATAAGTTGTTTCTGGGACAAATCAGATCTCGTCCTGTTACCGTGATATAGTGTTGAGTCCCAAAGGGCGCTGCTAATGAGGCTGCGAGGCCGGCCAGAGCATCGGCCTCCAAGTTTTGTAAACGGGGGAGATGTTCAATAAAGAACCCGGTGAAGGTTGAAATGATGTTCAACGCGACTTCATGATAAGGGATTAAATCTTTATGGCGAACTTCGTATTATCCCCGAACCTGGTTTACGACGAGTTTTGAGTCGCCGTAAGCTTCCAGATGGTCGACCCCCAGCTGTTGTGCGAGCTGGAGTCCCATGACGAGTGCGTTGTACTCGGCAACGTTGTTGTAGCACGGCTTCGAAAGAGAGTACGCACGCTGGATGACCAGCTGATCGGGGGAGACTAAGACTACCCCCACTCCTGCGATGATTTGGCCTTTGGGGCCTGTTCTCGAAGCGCCGTCGAAGAACATCCGCCAAACGGAGCTTCCTTCGGTGACGTTGGATTCTTGGACCTCATCCGGGATATCTTCATAGAGTTTTGAGGATTCTGGGATGGGGTATGCAGCTAAAAAGTCAGCCAGAGCTTGACCCTTAACAGCTTTTTGCGACACAAATACCATATTGTACGGTGTTAGCAAGATCGCCCATGTAGCCAGCCGGGAGTTCAATGATCCTGGCTTCGTCATGAGGACTCTGAGCGGATTGACTCGGGAAATGACATGAATTGTCTGACCCGAGACATAATGACGAGTCTTCTGGATGGCAAACACCAAAGCCAAGCACTCCTTTTCGACAGGGTTGTACCGGTGTTCGGCCCCGATGAGTGTTCGACTGAGGTAGTAGATTGCTTGCTCGAAGCCTGTATCGCTGTTTTGAGCCAGCAGAGCGCCAAGAGAATGATCCATGGCACGGACGTAGAGGAGAAATGGTTTGCCGACGACTGGCGCTACCAGGACTGGTGGGCTTGTTAAGTAAGCCTTGATGTCGTCGAAAGCCTTTTGGCACTCCTCTGTCCAGACGTAAGAGACTCCCTTCTTTATGAGCTGAGTAAAGGGTTGACATCTACCGGAGAGGTTTGCTATGAACCTCCGGATATATGCCAGACGTCCCTGTAGGCCCCGAAGTTCTCGAAGGTTCTTCGGAGGGTCCATGTTGAGGATGGCTTTGGTCTTCTCAGGATCAACATGAATGCCTTTCGCTGTGATGACAAAGCCCAAGAATTTGCCGCTAGAAACCCCCAGAAAGGATTTAACGGGGTTCATTTTGAGTTGATGTGCCCGCATGAGATCGAAGACCGTCTTCAGGTCCTGTAGGTGATCTCCTTTGAGGCGGCTCTTGACTGCGATGTCGTCAACATAGCATTCGACCATCTTGCGAAGATGTTGACGGAAGATGGTGCTCATAGCTCGCTGGTATGTTGCACCGGCGTTCTTCAAGCCGAAGGGCATTACTGTGTAGCAGAAAACACCCTTTGGAGTCCTGAATGACGTGTGTTTTACGTCATCGGGGAACATCTTGATTTGATTATAGCCTGAATACCCGTCCATGAAGGACATGCGCTCAAAGCCACATGTGTTGTCGATCATCACATCAGTGATTGGAAGCGGGAATTCGTCCTTCGGGCAAGCAGAGTTGAGATCCCTGAAGTCGATACAGACTCGTATCTTCCCGTTCTTCTTGGTGACAGGAACGACGTTGGCTACCCAATCCGGGTGTTGTTCCTCACGGATGAAGCCGCTGGTCAAGAGTTTGTCTACCTCCTGATCGATGGCATTCATGATGTCCGGACGGAAGCGTCGCTGCTGTTGTTTGATAGGTTTGGCATCAAGTAAGATGTTCAACCTATGCATTGCGATCTGTGGATCGAGTCCCGACATGTCTTCATAGCTCCAGGCGAAGACGTCGATATACTCTTTAGCCAGTTGGATTAAAGATTCTCGATCTTCTCCTTCCAGGCTTTTACTGATGAAGATGGGTTTGGAAGAAGACCCCTCCCCGAGGTCGATCTGCTCGACTTCATCTTCGGTAGGAGGTTCACGAAGCTTAAAACGAGATTTCCATTGTTCCCCTAGGCGTTGGGCCCAGGGTTCTTCTTCGAAGGGTTCTGGCGCTTGGTCTTCGCCTTTACCTTTTTGAGGTTGTGCTGACGTCATGTTAGCTGACAGCACTTTCCTGAAGAATGATCCGATACTGGTATCGGAATCCCAAGTCGATGCTTCGGACGAGTGGGAATGTTCTATGTCTTCTGCATCTGAACTCTCTGGGGTTGATGGCAGCGTGACATAGCCTAACCCTCGTCCAGTCCAATTATAATAGTCCTGTGGCTTTCCATTGGGCATCGAAAGCCGGACAGGGAGATGACGACCCTTGCCGTAGATTAAGCCTTTGTTGCTTTTCAGGTCGTAGCCCATCTTTTGGATGATGTGTTTTGCCGCATCCGTGTACCGATAGACTTGTACTCTGCCGGTATCAGGTTCGGGCTCGATTGACGGGAGGTCCCGATGACGCTCGACTTTGCCCGAGATGATGGTGCCTTGGTCTCGGCTCCGTGGAGGGACTATGAAGACTCCTTGAGACGGGACTATTCGATTATGGTAGACGGTCGTTATTTGTGTTTGCAACGACCGTAGAGCGTTGTCTAATGTATACATGGCATTCCAGTGTGGAAGATAAGAATAATTGAAAGACACTCTATTATTGATAAAATACGAGATCTTATCCCGTGGGATTACATTGTCAAAGGAGGGTGCCTCTACGTCAGCCGAGATATAATCACCAAGCTCCTCGTCTGTAAGAACTGGGGGCAGACTAGGAGAGTCCACCACAGCTTTGGGGTCTGAGAGGGTTATATGAGCCTTCTCTGACACCTTGGATGACTACGGCGGCTTGCCCTTGAGACGCACCTTGAGAGGCGCCTCGGCTGCGCCTCCGGTGAGTGGTACCTTCCCTTGTAATTTTGCCACCAGGGGAGCCGATGTTTGAAGTGGCTTTCCCTTGAGGCGTATCTTCAGGGGTGCTTCGCGAGCCGACGCTTTCCCTGATAGCTTGATGCTCATTGGAGGCGCCTTCTGGGGTGGTTTCCCCTTCAGTCGGATTTTCAAGGGGGCGTCGGAAGTCGTCTCAGGCTCCATGTCCGGTTCTGTTGCCGTCTCTGCCTCATCATCAGCGTCGTTGGCTTCCTCCTCGTCAATGGGCTTGTACAAGTCGAAATCGGTGAAGTAGGCTTCAATCCTTTTGAAAGGATCGATGTCTGCAAACTCCGTCCGGATGACGCCATTGGTGGATACATACTTCATGCACTGGTGGAGCGTGGAGGGCACCACCATGTACTCATGCAGCCATGGTCGACCGAGCAGGATGTTGTAGTTGACCTCGGCATCTACCACATAACAAGTCACCTCAGTTTTGAGGCTGCCAATATGACACTTCAGTCGGATCTTGCCCAATGGCTCGCTCTTGCTAGCATTGAAGCCACTGATGGTTGTATTAGAGGGCGCCAGCCGGTACATCGGGATCCCCAGCTTAGATAGCAGCGCCTTCGGGATGATGCTTAGGGAAGACCCAGGATCGATCTGAATCCGGCTCACCTTGACCGAGCCAATGTACCCTGTATAATACAGCGGTCGGTTATGTCGGTGATGCTTGAGCAGCATGTCTTATTGGGTGAAAGTTATGTTTGGGATAACTTCATCCGTACAATGACAGTGCGTGCAAGTAGTTGGGAGGTCTTCAGGCTGCTTGACCTGACTGAGAAAGGATTCAGCGTCCTTCAGAGCTTCGCAGAGAGCTTCTCAAGAATCTTTAGAAAGACGCAGGAGCTCGAACAAAGACAGGCACGCAGGTGTACTGGCTAATTGTGCCAGAATGTCGAAGTTGTGAGGCTTGGACAGCCCCGAAGCATTCTCCTTCCGTAGAGGTCTGTCAAAACGGGCCTCCACCTGCTTCTGCTTATTGGCTGCTGAGGGCTTAGATGGACCCTCTTCAGGGATGGTGCTAGGAGACACCACCTCGGCGGCGGCTTCGCCGGATTGGGAGCTCTATTGTGCACGTGTTTGTACTGGAAGTGCCTCTTCTGTTGAAGAAGAGACTGTGCGGCAAGACTTGATCTTCCTGTCTTTTGATTTGGAGGTAGGGCGTACCTCCGATTGAGTCACCTCGGAGACGAGGTCGGGGTGAACCCAGAGGACCTCTCCTCGAGATGTGGTGAGCGGGGTGAGTCCACTCATATTGTCACGAGTAGGTGGTAAGTTTACCACCTCCATTGTCGCCTTAGGGATGGGGACGATGCCATCTTGTGTGGTAGTTGGCGGCAAGGTGCCGAACTGAAGCGAAACCACATTGGCCGACACCGTCTTCTCTTCATAGTCGACGGAGATTACATCCGCATTGATCATGCGCTGGATGTAATTCTTGAGGACGTAGCAGTCCTTGGTCGGGTGTCCGACAAACCGACGGTAGTGACAGTACCTTGGGTTGTCCACTTTCCCAACTTCGTCGGGCCGCTTTGGGTCCGGTAGCTTGATCTTGTCACCCTGCTTCAGTATCTCAAAAAGTTGCAGGGTGTCGTCATCATTGAATGAATAAACCTCCTTGGGTCTCGGTGCCAGTGGAGGCTTCTGAGTAGGCGCAGATGCGTCTTTTGAGGCATTAACAGTCAATGCCTGTTTCCCCTTTGCTTCTTGTCCGGAGCTGTTAGCTGCGGACTTTTTCCCCTTATCGTCAAAGGCGGGGAAGCTGACACCCAGAAGACGTGCATTGGCCGCCTTCTTTTCTGCAGCTTCAGCTTCGATGATCAGGGAGCTCCAGTCAGGAGGGGAAGTAGAGTTGAGCCAGAGCTTTACTGCAGGCAACATGTTCATGCTGCAAGCGGAGAGGAGCGCATGTTCTGGCATGCCTGGAGGTAGCCTGAAGCAAGCCTGTCGGAAGCGTTCGATGAACGCCCGAACCGTTTCCTTCTTCTTCTGACGTATCTCTATGAGAGACGCCATCATCATGTCCTTCCCGCCGTCGTAGAAGCGGTCGAGGAAGAGGCGCGTCAGGTCGTCGAAGGACGATATGGAATTGTCGGAGAGGCTGCAGTACCAGTCATACGCCACTCCTTTCAGGGCCCCGACAAAGATACTGGTGAGGAGCGCGTCCTCCTTCGGAAGATGTCCTGTCTGTGACTGGAAGTACGTCAGGTACCATCGCGGAGAGTCCTTCCCGTCGTATGGGGTGAGTGTTTGTGGTTTATACTTTGGGGGATAAACCACCTTGTTCCACTCGAAGGGATAAGGCTGGGGAATGCCCATCTTCTGGCGTTCCTCTTGCCTGTTCTTGGACTCGAAGCGCTCCCGTAGGTCTTTGATCATTTCGACCACATCCTCCGTAGAGCTAGGAGTCGAGGAAGGAGGTACCATCTGGATTGGAGCGTTTGAGGGCTCCGAGGTCCGAGGTGCTTCTGTATCCGAGGGCGCCCGTTGGAGGGGCACACTCGACTCCCCATTAGCTCCTGGGTCAGGACCAGTTGAAGGTGTCCTGATCAAGGCCGACCGTATCTCAAACACTGCTTGAGTCAGTGCTTGCATAGAGGCATAGAGGGTTTTGAGTCCTCCCTCTAATGAGTCTATGCGCTGGACTATGTCCTGTGACGGCGCATCAGACTCGACATCATCCCCAGCTATGTATACTGTCCTGACACGGCCAGGAGTGGATGGATTGGTTGAGGCTTCGCTTTCGGCCTCACTCTCATGCGGAGGAGTCACTTCTCATGGTGTTGGGCCACCCCCAGCCACATTCTTGAGTTCATCTTCAATAGGCGCATCTGCAAGGGTCTGCTTGCCCTCAGCTCCGTCTTGAAGGACCTCTTCGTTTCCAGAACTACCCCCGGCAGTGTCCTGGAGGACATCCTCATTTTGAGAGGCTTCAGGGAGAGTAATCTCGCCTTGATGATGAAGATCCGCCGCAGCTGTGCTTTGGACAACTTCGTCTTCGGAAGGAGGCTCAACAAGGGTCTGGCTACCCCCAGCTTCCTCCAAGGACTTCTTCCTCGACCGAGTGCCTTCAAACACTCCAGAGGTCAAGACAGCTGCCTTGGTTTTCCTCGGCTGGCTTTTGGATGAAGACGAGGAATTGGCAGTCGTCTTCCGGATTGATGAGGAGTTGGAGACCACGTTGCATGAAGCAACCTTTGGCTCCTCTTCAGCTGACACCTTCGTCCCAAGGCGACGTCGGAGAGGTGTCGATGATTGCAGTCGTTGGAAGACCGACTGTCTTGGTGGAGCTGCCGCCTTGCAACAGCAGTTGATGGTGACCACCGCACAAGTATGCCCCGTGAGCGGCGCATCGTGCTTGTTGGTCGACTCTCCTGACCGACGCTTGTGAGTGATCACATTGCGCAGGTCACTGAAGGAGAGTGGTGCCTTCACACCCCCTTCAGACGTATGGCAAGGCCAAACGCCGGGGTGGTCAGGTGAGTGCTGCGCCCCCTGATCTAATACCAAGCAGGCATCACGATCAGTAGTGGGGGAACCACAACATTTGAAGTGACTTGAACGGACCTCAAACGCACAACCAGAGGAGGTGCGGGAGTTCAAGACCACTGAGTTTGCCTCTCTCGACTTGGTTGTGCACGCAGTAGATACGCCCAAGCGAGATGAGGACTTTGAAGATCGACTCGTTGCTGGTGCAGAAGCACTTGAGTCAACCTTGTACAGCTTGCCATCGGCAGCACGCGTGATGACGAGCGCGTGCCTCTGGCCGGCTGCTGGCATAGCACGTTTGTGGCGCATGGACCGTGCCGCCTTGGATTTCTTCGTACCAGCCCGCTGGGGCGCATAGTACTCAGCATCCAAATTCTCCTCGCCATTACAGCGAGTGAGTCTGTCAAAGACAGAGGCTTTTTGTGACGCATCAGAGGTGATGCGCGGGGCATTGGCTGTGCCCCTGCTCCGTCGACGTATCTTCCTCGCCTGAGAGAGAGATAGCTGGGGAACGTGGTCGGCCGCACGCTTTTCCAAGAGATGCGCTGCATCGGCGGGCGCACCTTGGTTGCTGAGAACGTCAGCAGGAAGGGAAGGCTGGATTGCTGCATCCCCTTCAGTGGTGGTGCCCGAGGCGTCGACCTTGCGCACCCAGGCCGTGCGGATCTTCTTCGACTTTGGTAGCCGCTTCGAAGGACTCGCACTTCCTTCAGAAATGAACTCCTCGTACGCCTGTTGATTGAGGCGCACGACCAGCGTCTTGTGGGAGGAGCCCACCTTCACGTCGTCGGCCTGTGACACGACTTTCTCGGAAGAGGAGAAAGAAGTCCCCAGCAGAGTCGCCAGCTTGTTTGCCATTAAAATTGTTTGATTGAAAACTTTAATACAAACAGAACAGTGTTACAATGTAGGACTTAGATGTAGTCCTAGGAGTACACTTTTGTTTAAGCTGGGTCCTTAGTGCCAATGGAGTGAGTGGTAATGCGTTGACTCCGTTGACCGGCTGACGACGGTTATCGGTTCTCTGAAGGCGTGGATTGCTCTGGGTGCTGGAGCTTGCTGAGAGAAGAAAGACGTTGAGTGTCTGTATCTGCCTCTCTGATGATTCCTTGTATGTTCGTTGTGGATTCTGTGTGTGTGTGTGAAGGAGAAGATCCCTCTATTTATAGTTTTGCAAACTGGCTGCTCATGCGCACATGTAGGATGTGCCGGTATGTGGGGACGCCACGTGGAGGTTGCTGATGGAGGCACGTAGATGATGCGCCCTGATTGAGGGGGAGAACTCTTCATACTGCTGTTGTGAGCCGACATGTAGCAGAGGAGAAGATCTTTCTGTTGCTGAAATCTTGGACGAGTTGAGTCAAAGGACACGTGTCATCGACCCATGGCTCGAAGATCTCGGATTTGGTGGGGGGTAGTGATCTGGTGAGCTGTGCCTTGATTGGGCACAGGAGGAGGTTGCGGCTCATAACCTTTAGGAGTTACAAACCGTTTAGATCGCATGGCTTTTGAGGCGCATGCAGGTGACCTTCCTTCTGTCTTTCGGGATCAGAGATCAGTCTGGGGCGCATGGCTTTTGAGGCGCATGCAAAGCTTCAACTGGAGACTCTTCTTCTGTCTTTAGGGATCAGTGAAGGGTCTGAGGCGCATGCTGGTTTGGACGCAAGGCCGTAGAGGCGCATGGCGATTTGGACGCATGGCCGTAGAGGCGTATACGGATGGCCACGTGGCAGTAGCCGTCGGAATAGAGTCATGATGATGCTGACGTTGCCGACGCTTCGTTCTCTGAAAAAAGCTGTCAACTGTTCAGACTTTGGGAAGCGTGCTGCCAACTCTGGTGTCAGTTCAGCATTTAATGTTTGTGACGTTCGATGGACAGCTGAGTGGGCACATTGGTTGGTGTTCTACTCGGTATAGAGATGTGAGGGAGGGCGCATCCTCTGTGATGCACCGGGTACTGTAGGGCGTGTCTGTGTGATGCGCCTGATGCTGGAGGGCGTGTCCATGTGATGCGCTGTTTGGCTGGCGCATCCGACATGTCCTTTAATGATGCGGCTGTCTCGCTCCTCGAGTGCTATAAATAGCCGTTTGGCTGAATTCGAGGCGTCCGGTTCATCCATTTAATGCAAATTCATTGCACAGAATTCGGAGAGTCATCCACTTGGCACGTGGGTTTGATTTGCCCGGCCTATAAATAGTGGCATGGAGAGAAGGTTTGCTCCTCATTCCCTCACGTACTTCCAACATGAACTTGGATATGTGGGTGCATTCTGTTGACGAAGTGCTCCCGAGGGTAAAGATGAGACGTCGTGTTGTCTTCGATGCACTTGAAGGTGACTGTTACATCCAAAAGACGGAGTCGAGGGCTTCTGAGGCAGGCAGAAGGTACCTGTTGCATCCAAAGATAGGGATGTTCGGGCCTCGTCTCCGTTGTTCCGGAAGAGCCGTAGATCGGAATGGTGGTGCTAGGCTCTCTCTTCCTTCAAAGTGGGTGCCGCCCACTTTGATTGTGTTGAAAGCTCCTTGTGCCATGATTTCGATCACGGTCTTCCTTGGTCTTTGGAGGCTCTTTCGAAGCCTCCCCTGGCCACAGCATTTGCGGTGCTCTTCTCTTCCTTGGTTCCAGCCAGAGGGTTAAATGCTTTGCTTGGCGAAGCACTTATCAGGTGAGCCTGGCTGGAAGAGCGGCACATAACTGGGCTCTACTCGGCCAGGTGAGCCTGGTTGGAAGAGTTGCTCATAACTGAGCTGCTGAAGGGATGCACATAACTGAGCTGGATGCACATAACTGAGCTGCTGAAGAGATGGTAGGATGCGCCTGGCTGGAGGCGCATGACATCTGCTGTGCCTGGCTGACAGCGCATGGTGACTGCTGCGCCTATCGGAAGGCGCATGGTGGTTGCTGCGCCTATCTGGAAGGCGCATGGTGGCTGTTGGCTGTAGATCTAGGATCCTTCCTTTGTAGAAATTCTCCTTTGTACAAGCTTTTCTAGACATGTAATAGACTTTTATATATATAAATAAAAAGTCCTTCTTCGAATGTCTATGGCTTATTTGATTAGCTGTCTGAGTTCTGGCATATATAATGCCTGGCGCATGGGCTTTCTGGTTGTGAAATTCCATGCTTCTACATGCTAGAATGCTGTAAAGAAGAGAATGGAACAATAAAATCAGAGTTCCTCCATGAAGCAAGCTGCACTTGCCTAGGCCTCTCTCTCTCTGGTAGGTGAAGAAGTTATGATGGAGAAGAAGAAGAGTAATGAGAGAGAGAAAGGAGAATGGGTTAATAAATACTAATGGTGGTGGTAGGTAGGGGTTCACCCTTGGTTCATGATGAACCAAGGCAAAACCAAGCCAAGCCGAACCAACCCAAGAATAAACCAAGCCATGAAGAAAAGCTGAGCAAGGAAATCATGCAATACAAGATAAAATACGTACACGTATTCCAAAAATACGTAATACGAACCACAGGCATTACAGTGCAAAACCCTAACCCAACTCCAACCCCCAGCGCCGACCCCGGCCTTGGCACAAATTTGTGCCATCCTGGGCGCTGCCATGCGCGGCCACGGCCGTGCGGATGCAGCAGCGCGTGCGCGTGCATGTACGAAAATAGCACGACAGCAACAGCGCCGACCCAATGTTCATGACAGAATTTTTCGTCACACAGTGAATCATTTGTCGATCCAATTGATCAGGTGTGTTCCCAAACTATACAACTCCGATCACTTCAAATAATTTAATCTGTTTTGCGTCATGTCCATCGTAAAGAGAGCCCAAAAACTGGCAAAAACTGTCCAAACTAGGACAGAATTTCGAATCCAGACACCCATCTTGGGAGGCCAAAATTGGTTGATCCTGTTAGGAAACACAAAATCTAATTGAATAGGTTTTTAGTCAACATGTGCAGCTTCGAAACACTTTTTGTAGTTTTTACTTTCATTAAGTTTTCAGCGAGAAATCTGTTTCCAAAAATCAGGAAAATCCATGAAAAACAGTTTTTGAAAATATTAGAAATTTATCCACACGACGTGCGTCCCACCAATCCAGGCGACGTGGTCGCGAACCGAAAGCATCTAAAGGTGCGTATCGGCTTCACGGATGTGTGGGCTTTGACGGAATTCAAATTGGTCGCGTGTGCACGACGAATTTGATCCGTATCCGTCGAAATTCACCGTATCGGTCACTTTGCAAATTTCCCAATTACTTTGTGCACGTTCGTCAGATCGAGACAAAACTTGTGCCAAAAGGACCGTATCATTTTTTTGGTCCTGTATGCCAAGTTTGGTCCAATTCTGAGACAGTTGATCGGATCGCCGTTTTGTGGGGCCCACGGTCCGATTCAACGGACGATTTTGTGTACGGCCCACCGGAATCCAAAATTAGACATACCGTTGGGTTCGTATCATCAAAACAAATTCGTAGACATATAGTTTGATGACTTTAGAGACCATTGACTCTAGCACGCTTTTCGGTGCAAAGCGTGTCCAACGGCGGATACCGTTTTGACCCAAAATTATCGTTTTGCCTCTGTGTCCAGAATTGGACTTAAGGACAGGCTATTCTAGATAATTTGACTAATCTGGAAATGTTGATAACATCTATTATAGCTTCTAGAGGCAGTTGTGAGACTTGGGCTTTCTGGCTTGTTGATTGGCGATATATTGTTGGTTCTTCGTACAACCCTCAGGCAAATATACCTTGCAGAACATATGTAGTATTTATATTATTTTCTTTCTATTATACTTCTTTCATATGGTTACCTGTTTTCCATATTGTGATTGGTTTGTCATCGCCTATTTTACTTGTTTCTAGATTTACGTGCACGTATAGGATATTCGACCTTACTTGATTATTGGTCTTTTTGTGTTACCTTGTCTCGTGATTGAGTTGTCAGTTTCTATATCTTGTTCTTGACTTGACCATTCTTGATTGGGAGTATCTTGCATTGTACTACAGTTGAGATATACTATAGATTGGAAGTATCTTACATTGTACTACGACCTATAGCCGATTTTTTTATCTTGATATTGCTTGATTGACTTGACTTGAGACATACTATATATTGGGAGTATCATATATTGTACTTCGACCTATAGCATATATTGATTGATTGATTGACTTGATTTGTGACACTATGAATTGGGAGTATCTTGCATTGTACTACGATTTATAGGAGTCTGACCTTGTATGCTTTAGGAGAGGAGATCGATACTAGAATTGGCTAATCTCGACTGAGAGTATCCTGCTTTGTATGTCAATTGAAATACTATAGATTAGGAATATCTTGCATTGTACTACAAGCTATGGGAGTTCCGATTGATAGTTAGCCAAGTCTAGTATTACATTTCCACACGACTCGTCGTCCTTAGATATTCTTCTTGCAGTGTTCTTATCCTCCATACATGTTATTTACTGTTATATTAGTAGGCATGTTTTATGTATCTTGCTAGTCCTCTGAGGACCTGATGATCTCTTCAGGTAGCTGATTTTACGGAGTTAGTTAGCTGAGCATGTGGTAGTTGACTTCAATCGCATGATTCAGGTATTTTGTTAGTGTTATTGATTTACTATCTTTCTCGTGCTTTCATAATATATTCTGCATATCAACTTAGCTTTATAGACTCATATTATTCTTGGAGTCTAATCGGGCATATATGCTAGTGGGCTGCAGACCACGACCCATACTTGTTCATTCTTGTCTTATATATTCTTGTGGATTGAGATACACTGTAGATTACCATATTAGCCATGATACCATGATCTTGACAGCTTATACGTACTTGAGTCGGGCTGGAGTTCGCTTGATACGTAGCTGGCTTGTTCGCGAGCTCGCGCCCGAAAAGCGGGTACGGGTCGTGACACCATGACATGCCACTATCATGTAAGCAAGGAAAGACATATACAAGAGTGCACCACCACGGGTCACTATTTAGTAACCAAAGAAGAATGTAACATGAGTGCGCCACGACGGACCACTGTCAAGAATTATCATGTTAAGGTTTACTTGTCATGTTAAGAGTACTTGTCAAGAGTGCGCCTCTACGGGCCACTATCATGTAAGCAAGGAAAGACATGTTCAAGAGTGCACCACGACGGATCACTATCATGTAAGCAAAGAAAGACATGTAACATGAGTGCACCACAACGGGTCACTATCTAGAATAAGCAAATAAGAGACGTAAATCATGAGTGCACCCCGACGGACCACTATCTAAGAATAAGCAAACATGACAATAAGGATAGCATGTGAAAAGAATTAGATAAAAGACGTATCATGGCATGGGAGAAGAAATAAATAAAAAGTACTACTTGACATAAAATAATAATTGAATCTGTGCTAGTGTTAAGAATATAAAGGGGTACAATTGTTCTCTAACTGTACAAAATCATCTAATCATGATAAAAATTTATTACAGTCGAGGAAAACCTCAAAAATGTCAAGTACAAAAAATATAACAAAAAGATCAAAACTATGATTGAAATTATCAATCGCATATGAACTCTAATTAAAGTGAAACAAGAAAATTCTTGAAGCCAAGACAAATATCTATAACTTTACAATAAGGACCAAGGGGACAAGCATGGATAAATGTAACAAGAATTATCATGGTAAGAAATGGCGCAAGGGGTGCCAGGGACAGAATGCGCCAGGGACAGCATGCGCCAGGACAACATGCGCCAGGGACAGCATGCGCCAAGACAGCATGCGCTAGGGACAGCATGCGCCAGGACAACATGCGCCAGAATAGCATGCACCATGGATAACATGCGTCAGGACAACATGTGCAAGGGACAACATACGCCAGGACAGCATGTGCCATGGGCCAAAAGGCACCATCCACAACATAAGCCGGGATAGCATGTGCCAGGGACAACATGCGCCAGGACAACATGTGCCATGGGCAAAAAGGCACCATCCACAACATGCGCCAGGACAGCATGTGCCAGGGACAGCATGCGCCATGACAGCATGTGCCAGCATGCATGCACCAGCATACATACGCCAGCATGCATGTGCCAGCATGCACTGCTCATCTTCTCCAACCAGCTGCAGATGTTCATGAGAACCCATGGACTAGAAAGGCCATAAATCTCTCAAAATAAGTCAAAATCGGGACTTTCAAGGGTCTAAATTGGGTAGAATAAAATTCTCCACAACATGGAACCATTAGATTTCGAAAATATCAAACTTTGAGATAGCAAAACCAAGAAAAACAAAAAAAACTTAAAACTTAAATCTAGAAAAATGTAACCATCAAAACCAAAAACTTCAAGTTCTAAAGAGGCTTAGAATCATGAAAGGAAGAGAATAGAACAAACAAAAATAACATTGTTCAAGATTTGGCAAGATGTACTTGCCTTAGGTTTTGGAGGATGAGCAAATGGAGAAGAAGGAGTAAATAAAATGAATGGAGGAGAGAGAAAGAGAGAGAGGAGTTGGGTTTTATATAAAACCCTCTCATCTCAAACCAATTAAACCAAACCAAGCCAAACCAAGTTGAACCAAACCAAATTAAACCAAGTCAAAATTAAACCAAAGCAAGGCTAAGAAAGACAAGTCAAAACACGGGTCACCTGACAAATGTCAGAATCCCGTACACGTATACTGAAAATATGTAAAATAGAAAACGGGAGTGATAGGTATGCCGTCGGAATACACTAATATACTGGCGGTATGCCGGCCCAAGAGAAAATCTATAAGTTAGAAATTTTTTAAAGCATTCCGAAAGTCAAGAAAATATAAAATACAGTACAAAAATACGTATCCGTATATAGATATCGATACAATGAGACGAGTCTCACAACTCTCCCATCCTTAGAAAAATTCCATCCTCGGAATTTCCTAAAGCTAGTCGAACATGATAACCAAAACAAAAGCTCAAGAAAATACAACTATCACAATAAAACAAAGCATGGCATATAAGTAAATAAAGACAACAGTAATATAAATAAATGCGTAAGCAATAATACAACCACAATCAAGAAGGGCTGGAGGCATATGAATATATATGTCTCCCGAGTCAGTAGAGTAGGGACCAACATCCTCGCTGGCCTATGCTGACTCCAAAAATGGATAAAGGTCAAGTCTCAAAGTAAGTCGGTACCAGTGACTTAGTCCAAGATATGACTCTACCCATGACGTATCTTCGTAGTCGAGATACCCGATATTTATCACATGTCTCGACTATGAGGATAGAAGAGTGGGACGAGAAACTCGCCTTCATTCATCGAATAAGTCAAGCCGACTGTTGTACCCCTGATATCGGAGGAACACAAGGCCGCCTACAAGACCCAAGATATACTACCACTACCTGGCCTGCTACTGAAAGATAGATCCAAAGGTCATAACTGAAGGAAGACCATGAAGATGGTACCTGAGACTCCCAAGGTATTATCTTTAAACTGATACTACAGCTGTTTCTAGTACTGCGCATTCAATCGTGCTCTGAGTTGCCTGACCCTCTGAGCTCACGATGGTGATGGGTACTATGCCAACGGTTGAACATCGAGTATTGGCCCCAACTGCTCGTCTACTGTTGGAGGTGATGACTGAGGCAACTGAAGGGACTGTAGTGGTACATCTGGTGTAGCTAGTCGTCTTCGAGATGTCAGATAGGGGCAAGTACTAACTGAATGGTCCTCTGCTCCATAGCAGAAGCATTATTTATTGGCCATCCAATAAACTAATCTGTGGTTCCCCAACTTCCCATAATAGGTGCATCCTACTTGTTCTGCCTGATATTGTCGCTGGTTCCTCTGCCTCTGAGCTTGCTGCTGCTGGACCGATGCTGGTGCATGCTGGATGGAAGGCTGGAATGATGACGATCCAGCCAGACTCCTCCGAGGACAAATTCCTATCATGTGGTCAGGTGAACCACACAATAAACATAGAAAGTTACCCCTTCGACAAGCAAGATGAGTGTGCCCTTTCCTTCCACAAAAGAAACATACGGTTGGTAGCTCCTGGTACTGGTATGGACGTTGGTCTGCTGGTACTGGTGATGGACGTTGGGGTGAAAAGCCTGATACGGGTGAATGGTACCTCTTACGACCCTCAGTTCTAGATTCGGTCCTCCTGGCTATATGCTCTTGCTCTTGTACTGCCTCCACGGTAGGTCAGGCTTGATATGCTGACTGGCTGGATGACTAGTACTGTCTGGCTCTAATTTGTACTATCTCTGGATACAAGTCCTCGGTTTGAAATTCTTCGGGTATTCCTTGCTCACTTCGATCTATCAACATCTGGATACTCTGTGGGAGAACGATATCTCGTCGTTGTTGTGACTCCATTATTTTTATGATAATCCCTATGAGTACAGGTACATCGGGCTGATCTGGAACTACCTCCGCTCGGACTGCTGACTGTACGGGCACAGCTGGATGATCGAGATGGATTGACATCTCTGCCCTCGAGTCAACTCTCGACTCTGCATCTGAATGCTGAGACTGATCCTCCACAACTGGCCTGACAGAAGATTGCTGACCTGCCATCGGCAGAACCCAAATAAGGTAATCTGAAGGATTAGAAACAGTGTCCCTGAATATTAAAGGACACAAGGATCAAATCGAAGGAACAGAAGAGATCAACGATCAAGGCAGATATCAGGTCAAAGGATCAGAGATAGAGAATAATACGAAGGATATCAATAAAGGATAATTGTGATCGAGATAACTAAACATCAGCAACCCCCACATATCTGATAAATCAGACCTTCATGGTCCACCACTAAAACCTGTGTCATACCCTAGAACCAGAATAATGGCAAGTAGGGACGGACAAGGCCAGCTACGTGATACCAAAGTATGCCAGTACTCTGAAATCATATATAAGCTGTCAAGACATGGGGGTTACTTCTACAAGCCAACAGTCGATCCTAGGTCAAGCAATCATAGGTATCTCAATCACAGGCAATTATACAAAGTACAAGAAGTATGATCATCAGACATACAATAGTAAAGCATCCCAAACTCTATATATATAGATGATCATGAAGCTAGTAATACAAAATAGAGAACTAGCAAGAGTAATAGTCATACATGATAAGCTCTAGCTATAGTCTAGAATACGCACATCATGTTTAGGCCCGTAGGCTAAATATCAAGAACCAAAACACGAGCTAAACACGTGCTCGGAGGCTAAACGCCATAAAAGAATAATGTACATATCTAGTGGGAGAATGAAACAAGAAACCCACTCAGGTACTCATGTGCTTCGGATGTTCACTGTCGAGTAGATGGTACGGAAGATCCTCTGGGCTCCTCTATAAGATCTGGCCAAATAAGACCAGTGGGGTCAGATCCCAAATAGCAAATACCACAAAAGAAGCCAAACTATGAACTAAAACCAGCAATAGCTAACATAGCAATAGTTAGAGATATAATTAAGTACAAGCAGATCGAGACTCGTGCACTAGCAATGCACTTATCCCGAACCTAGAAAGATAATAAGTAAAGCACCTTGGAGCATAAGGTAATTTAATGTAAACTGTGGACTTGTTAAGTAAACGGAAGCTTGAGAGTATATAAAATCAACTAGTCATATAAACATGTGAGATAGCCGGGTCATGTGAACATGGTGACCCAACATAGGGATCTTATATAGCTTGTGAGATAACTAGAGCATGAGAGCGTATGAGAACTATATAGAACGACAATGATAGGATGACTTAGGAATTATTCCGGAAGTCAAGTTACAACCCGTAAACCAAACAAGGATCGGGGTTGTAACCCTTCTTCTGAACAGAACTTAGTCTCTAATCATTGTATAGCATAAGGATCTTGTATAACTTGTGAGTACTGAATAGGACAACAAATGATAAGATAACTTGAGAGCGATTCCGGAAGCCAAATTACAACCCTTAAACCAAACAAGGACTGGGGTTGTGACCCTTCTCCGGAACAGAACTTAGCCTCCAATTATTCATTAACAAAAGTAAAGCATGAACAATAATGTACTGAAATAAACATACGGACACTGCCTAGACAAAACTAGACTGGACTGGACTGACTCCATCCATCAAACACGGCCAAGCAATGAGTACGGTTTGATACGTTAACTAACTAGGGTTATCACAAGCCTAGTTACTAACAAGATGCAATTTTGAGAAATCTATACCAGTTACCTGCCCTGCAGACTGCCCAAATTATCTAGGCCAAAAAGAAAAGTAAAGGTGGATACATCGCCCAGGAGACAAATGTATCTAAGATATAATAGTAGGTACATCGCCCAGGAGACAAATATACCCTATAGATATAGAATAGTGGGTACATCGCCCAGGAGACAAATATACCCTATAGACATATATAAGATGCAATACTCGGCGGTGCGCTGGAAGTCTGCTCATCATGACAGATAGCTCCAAATCCATTCAGGTTGGGGCCGGGACAAAGGGCTTGCAGGTAACTAGGAATTCTCCTCTCCCAATGATCTAGATAATCAAGCTAGTTATTTAGTCCGTAACATTTTTTTGTTAGATTCTAGGTGTGGCATTCCGCAGAATCTATCCTAGACATGATATGTAAGACTTGACCAAATAAGAAAGTGCACTATAACAAGCCACAACAAGAAAATATAATAAGCTGAAAGCTAGGAGTGCGCTACGACGAGCCACTATAGAGAAAATAAGGAGTGCGCCATGACAGCCACTATCATGTAAGCAAGGAAAGACATGTATAAGAGTGCACCACCATTGGTCACTATTTAGTAAGCAAAGAAGACATGTAACATGAGTGCGCCACGATGGGCCACTGTCAAGAATTATCATGTTAAGGTTTACTTGTCATGTTAAGAGTACTTGTCAAGAGTGCACCTCTACGGGCCACTATCATGTAAGCAAGAAAAGATATATTCAAGAGTGCACCACGACGGGTCACTATCATATATGCAAAGAAAGACATGTAACATGAGTGTACCATAACGAGTCACTATCTATAATAAGTAAATAAGAGACGTAAATCATGAGTGCACCCCGACGGGCCACTATCTAAGAATAAGCAAACATGACAATAAGGATCGCATGTAGAAAGAATTAGATAAAAGACGTATCATGGCATGGGAGAAGAAATAAATAAAAAGTACTACTTGACCTAAAACAATAATTGAATCTGTGCTAGTGTTAAGAATATAAGGGGGTACAATTATTCTCTATTTGTACAAAATTATCTAATCATGATAAGAATTTATTACAGTTGAGGGAAACCTAAAAAATGTCAAGTACAGAAAACATGCCAAAAAGATCAAAACTATGATTGAAATTATCAATCGCATATGAACTCTAATTAAAGTGAAATAAGAAAATTCTTGAAGATAAGATAAAGATCGACAACTTTAAAATAAGGACCAAGGGGACAAGCATGGATAAATATAAAAAGAATTATCATGGCAAAAAATAGCACAAGGGGTCAAAAGGGGTGCCAGGGACAGCATGCGCCAAGAAACCATGTGCCAGGGACAACATGCACCAGGACAACATGCGCCAGGACAGCATGCGTCAGGGACAACATGCGCCAGGACAGCATGCGTGTAACTCCACCTCCCTATTTTGAAAAAAAATAAGTTTGATTTTAAAAGCATTTTTAATAATAATAGTTGGTGATTAAGGTTTCAAATAATAAGTTTTGGTTTTAAAAATAAATATAGTAATTTTATTTTTGGAGTGAAATAATTTTAGGAGCAGAATTTCAAATTTAAAAGTTTGTTATAACCAATTAGTGGTCCCCACTCAATTTTAGAAATGTTCTAACTGATTATCTTTAGAATTCTGCAATAAGTGAAAAGGAAGAGGGGGTTGGTATAAAAATTATAGGGCGGAGGGGCTGATCTGTAAATTAGTTTGGCGGAGGGGCCTAACTGCAAAATTCTTTGTTCTTTTATATTACGGATTGAAGAGAGAGAGAGAGAGAGAGAGCAGCAGCTCTTTCTCATTTTCTTTAGTTCTCAAATTTCTCTTCCTAATTTTTGAGCCCTAACCGAGTCTCGATCGGCGGTGGCGAGCTGCGCTAGACGACTTTGACGATTTGGCGCACGAGCTTCGATGAGCGTTCTTCGACGACAAGCAGTGGTCGATTCCTGCGGATCGGCTTCGGCAGCGATTCTTCGGCAATTTCGTCACTTCGACTCCGGCAGTAACACTGAGGTGACCTGTTGTGAGTTTTTCTTGCTGGGACTCGTTTTCTACACTCTCAGATCTAATTTGGTATTTTCGAATTCAAGGTCGATCGATAGTAGAATCGCTTACTCGCTACTCGAGTGCACTAGAATACCAGTGGATTCGATTTCTTTTCTTAGATCGACGGAGTTTTTGAGATCCAGAAGTTCGGGTGAGTAAATCGGCCCTCGATTTGATTTTCCAAAATTATTTTTAGCTATACTTCGGATAGGGGTACTGAGTATTGTATTTTGAAATAGGTTCGGATGAGCTGATCGTATAATTGAGACTTGATCATTGAGACTCTGCATTCTTAGTAAGTATTGTGACTATTTTGGTTTCATTTTCATTTTGAGTCTTGGATTCATTGATTGAATTGAGGGTTGGTTCCTGTCAAAATTTTGGTTGTAGAATTTTGGAAGCTGGTGATAGATCGGGAATTCGAATTGAGTTCGATTGTTCTTAATTGTAAGTTACATCGTTATTATGATTTACTCTTTCGGGGAGGGACAGCTAGTGTCAGGAATTTAATCCTTGTCTTGGTTGTTTTGTGTTAAATGTCGCAGCGACAGTTTGATTTCGCCTAGATTCGTGAGAGAATCGAGACTTGGATAAAAGTCGTCTCGTATTAGGAAATCTCTTTCGGGTATGAATGCTATCTCTCCATTAATTCACATTATTTTCGTTTCTGCCTTTTGAGTTGGTGTTGGCCAGGGTCGACCATGATGTTGTGATCTGTGTTCGTGTCCGGTAATTCAAACCGTTCGTGTTGATGTGTGCTTTGGAGTTATGTATTACCTTGACTGTGTTGATTTGCTGCTGAACCGAAAGTGTTGTGGCTCAAGTCGGGGCGTGTCCAGAAGTTGGGGTCATGTTTGAACCGAGGGTGTCGTGGCGTGTCCAGGGATGGGGGTCCAGTTCGACGTGTCCATGATGGGTCCAGCTGTGTCTTTAGATCTTTATATAGATTGTATTCTCTCTTTAAATTGATTTGTATGTTTTGAATTGATTGGTTTTCCTTCAGAAGCTGAATTTGTATAAGTATACATTATGATAATACTTTTGATTTTTGAGACTTTGGGTTCAGTTTTGTTTTAATAAATTGTTAGTTAAGTTCAGCTTCCTTTTGTTTATTTATGGGCAGCTATGCAATTGAATGGCAAGCTATATATATGCAGGTGGGGTTGATTACTGAGAAAGTGAGTTTGCCTAATTTTGAGCTTCAAGGGGTTTGAATCATTTTTTGAATATAGTGTACGTGGGTTGTAGTATGTTTCCAGTGGCATGTTCAAGCAGATGGGATCACTGGGTTGGGTTAATTATGTGAGTTCAAACCTATTAGACTAGTAATGATGGATAGTTACCTATTCCTAAGGAAACCCTAAGCTAATTTTTGGAACTGTCATTTGAGTCTTGCCACCTTGATGTAGCAATTCATAAGCAGCTTGTGATTAGATTGTTAGGAAAGAAGTGGGCTGGCAGTACTTTTAATTATTAAATTAAACAAGTATTTATAGTTGGTAGTAGAAATAATTAAATATTAACTAGATAATGGGCATAACTTAACCAATTGTAAATCATTCATAACAGGAGGACATCTAGCTCAATTGTTTTCCCGTACTTTTACGGAGCAAAGCAAGTACTTTTCTACGGTTTTGTGCATTTACATATCTTGTACCTTTCTTGTGATACGTCATGACACGATATCCTGTACCCCTGTACTCCTGTATTTCTGTTCTTGTACCTGTTTGTGTCGGGTGGGGAAATACACTGGCCATGTGACCAATCCCCGGTTACTATATTCATGTAGATAGCTTAGGCCTCGCATCGTGCACGTGGGCCCTAAGCCGTACCATATTCATGTACTCCTGTACATGCTCATGTACTCACCCCAGCCGGTCACATGGACTAGTTGTATTTCAATATTGTGCACTTATCATGTCTTGTACTTCAGGATTGTAGTTTCATTCCTGTATATTACATTTCCTATATATTTACATTTCCTGTACTTTACATTCCTGTACTACTTTCCTGTACTTTCCTGTTCATTCCTGTATTTCATATTCATGTATCCTTGTACCCATTTTTTTATCATGTTCTTGTTCATTACCTAGAACTGTACTTTGCTTCGCTTCTGACTAGGATATGTTGCAGGTGAGTTGGAGGCTCTGTGCGACACATTTTATGGCCGAGAGCCAGTAGATGCAGGAGAGCCAGCTGGAGTTGCTCTTGACTTAGAGGCTGCAGAAGCCTAGAGCTTTACCTTAGTTTTTCCATATTTTCCTTGTATTGAGACTATCAGACTTATTCTAGCTGGATGAATGTAATAACTTGTAGACCTGTACTTTACCTTTATTCTGGGATACGTTTATAGAATGTTGTGATTTCATATTTGTTCATGATTATCTGGTTAGATTTCTCTAGATTGGTACAGCTTACTTCGTCGTGTCTAACGACGAAGGCTGGGCATGTCCGACTCGTGTTCGACTATTCGGGAGCGGATCGTGACATGTTTTTAGTGGTGGCCCATGCAGGTCTATCCTAATAGTACCTAGGTATTAGAGTACTATTGGAGGACTTGATTAAACTAGGAAAACTTGAATCACAACATAAGAAATCGGATACATCGGGTATATATGGATATTATATAAACATTTATATTACTTGTAGGTTAGGTTTTTATCAACCACGAAGTTTTCTTTTGTTGCAGGATGGTTGCCACGAGGAAGACCGCTGATCAATCGGGAGTTGCAGGCAGCTCGGATCCACCTGCACCAGATGCTCCAGTAGATCAGCTTCCACCACCGCCTCCGATCTTTCCTCCACTGCCCCCGACGATGAATTTCGACGACGCTCAAGTGATGGCTATATTCCAGCAGTTTATGGAGGCCCAGAACCACCAGGCAGCACATTTTCGGGCAACATTCGTTGATGCACTCAGGACCAGAGAGCCGACAGTACCAGCTCCAGCAGCACCTGCAACACCAGCAGCATCGAGACCAGGGACGACCAGGGACTACAAGAACCTCTGTTCGATGGACTTTTGGGGCAACGAGGGGATCGTTTATGCGGACGAGTGGCTGGAGAATGCGGAGAAGACCTTGAAGATGGCCCGGATCCCGGATGACCTAAAGGTGGAGGTGGCGAGTATGCGACTCTTTGATTTGGCCAGAGCTTGGTACCGAGAGGAGCCCAGTTGGCGGAGCACCAGGTGTCTTGGACAGATTTCAAATCTCTGTTCAAGGAGAAGTGTTTCCCTGATGTTGAGCGGGATGAGCTGAGGATGCAATTCGAGACGCTGCAGCAGGGGACTATGACGGTTGCGGAGTACACTTCAGAGTTTACTAGACTCAGTAGGTTCGCGAAGAACCTAGTCAGAGCACCAGACGGCAGAGCTTGGAGATTCAAAAAGGGTCTCACCAGGGAGCTGTGACACGCGGTGGCGATTAGTCAGGCGACGACGTATGCGAGCATTCTCAAGATTGCTCAGGCTGTAGAGAAGGAGGCAGACCCGAAGCTAAAGAGGGACCGGGACATCGACAACAGCAGTTTCCAGGCACCAGCGAAGAGGGTCCATACTCAGATTCAGGCGAGGCTACAGTAGCCGGCACAGCAGCATCACCGTCCACCCAGAGCTCCTGCACATCAGCCCCAGAGATAGCAGCAGGCAGTTACTTATGCATTCTATTACCGGCCGGGACATCGCTTCGACGAGTGACGCAAGAGGCTCGGGCTCTGTTTATTCTGTGGATCAGACGTACACCAGATGAGGGACTTTCCATAGGTTGTGGCTTGAATGACAGAAGGACCTAGGGGAGCTGGAGGACCACCACCTGTACCACCCAGAGCTCTACCAGCTACACCACAGAAGATTCTGGCTTTATCTACTCAACAACAGCATTTTGTACAGCACCAGCAGCAGAGGGGACCACCACAGCAAGGACGTGCTTACGTCATGGCTGCAGTTGAGGAGGATGAGACAGTGCCAGATGTGATCACAAGTTCTATACTTTTACATTCTTTCCCTGCCATTGCATTGTTTGATTCTGGAGCCACACATAGCTTTGTATCATATGAGTTTCTGTATAGACACGGCTTCAAACCCAAGCCCACTAGGAGGAACTGTCGGATTATGACAGGAGGAGGGGTAGTGCCAGTCAGTGAGATGGTAGATTGCCCTATTACTATAGATGGGAGGGAGATTAGGGCTCGACTTCTAGTGATGCCATTGCCCGGATTTGATATAGTCCTCGGCATCGACTGGATGAGTGAGCAGTTCGTCGTAATAGACTGCCATGAGGGGAAGGTGACTTTCAGCCCGCCTGGAGTTCCACCGTTCGAGATCAGCAGACGAGTTGCAGAGAGGCCAGAGGGAGTCTACTTTGGAGCAGTTACAGAAGACCAGGAGTTGCCGCATCCGCTGATTGCAGAGTATCTTAACGTCTTCATCTTGGAGAGCACCAGTACTCTTCGTGCCCAAGAAGGATGGGACTATAAGGATGTGTATTGATTACTGTGCACTCAATAATATCACCATCAAGAATAAATACCCTTTATCGCAGATTGATGAGCTGTTTGATCAGCTTAGTAGAGCGAAGGTCTTTTCCAAGATCGACCTTCGGTCGGGATATCACCAGATGAAGGTTCGGGAGCAGAATATTCCGAAGACAGCTTTCAATACCCGATATAACCAGTATGAATTCTTGGTGATACCATTCGGACTCACCAATGCCCCAGCAGTATTTATGAACTTGATGAATAAGGTTTTTCACAAGTATTTGGACAAGTTTGTCGTAGTCTTCATTGACATCTTGATCTATTCGAAGACCGAAGAAGAGCATGTGGAGCACATGCAGATTGTATTGGAGATTCTACGGAAGGAGAAGCTGTACGGAAAATTCTTGAAGTGTGAGTTTTCTTGGACATAGTGGAGTTCCTAGGGCATGTGGTGACTAGAGAGGGGATTTTTGTGGATCCTAAGAAGATTAAAGCAGTGGAAGCATGGGTACCTCCCAAGTCAGTAGCAGAGATACGTAGTTTCTTAGGTCTAGCAGGATACTACAGGAAGTTTGTGAAAGATTTTGCCAAGATCGCAGAGCCTATGACCAAGCTTACGCGGAAGGACAAAGAGTTTATCTAGAGCGACGCCTGCCAGTCAGCATTTGAAAAATTGAAGAGAAGACTCATGACAGCACCAATTTTAGCTTTGCCATCTGGATTGGGAGGATTCGTCATCTATAGCGATGCTTCAGGGAAAGGCTTGGGATGTGTGCTTGAGAAGAACAAGAGGGTCATTGCTTATGCTTCTAGACAGTTGAGGTCTCATGAGAAGAATTATCCCACACATGACTTGGAACTTGCAGCAGTCATTTTTGCCTTGAAACTGTAGAAGCACTATTTGTATGGAGAGAGAGTGGACATCTTCACGGACCATAAAAGCCTGAAGTATATCTTTACTCAAAAGGAGCTGAATATGAGGCAGCACAGATGGCTGGAACTCATGAAGCATTTCGACAATCTGCAGTACCACCCTAGGAAGGCGAATGTGGTAGCAGATTCTCTCTGTCGATTTCCTGTTGCTATGTTTCTCACTATGAACCGGCATCTTCTAGAGGATCTCGAGAGTCTGGGGATTGAGATTATTCTACCAGGAGTTGGAGGGCAGCTGATGCACATACAGATACAGTTAGGACTGTTAGAGAAGATCAAGGAGGCCCAGTTTCTTGATAAGGGACTCCGATGTCTCAGAGGCCAGACAGAGGCAAGATTGTTCGACAACTTCACTATTGCAGAGGATGGATCCCTGAGGCACGGGAACCAGTTGTGTGTGTCCAAGGATCTGCAGGAGGAGGTGATGCAGGAAGCCCACTAGTCGCAGTATTCTATTCATTCTGGGTCTACCAAGATGTACAAGGATCTGCGAGAGTATGTTTGGTGGTATGGGATGAAGAGAGAGGTCACCATATTTGTTTCCAGATGTCTTGTGTGCCAGTAAGTCAAGGCGGAGCGCCAGAGACCAGCAGGATTACTCCAGCCTTTACCTATTTCGGAATGGAAGTGGGAGCATATTACCATGGACTTCGTCTCTAGATTACTGTGTATGCCCAGTGGCAAGGATGCTATTTGGGTTATCGTGGACAGATTGACGAAGTCTTCTCATTTCATTATGTTCAAGGTTGGGCTATCAACCGAGAAGCTTACAAACCTCTACATGCGACAGATTGTGCGAATTCACGGGGTGCCGATGAGCATTGTTTCAGACAGGGACAACCGCTTCACATCACATTTTTGGAGGAGTCTACAGTTGAGCTTGGGGTCGCAGTTGAAGTTCAGCACCGCTTATCATCCCCAGACGGACGGGTAGTCCGAGAGGACCATTCAAAAACTGGAGGACATGCTACGGGTTTGCACACTTGATTTCGGCGGTTCGTAGGAGGATCACTTGCATCTAGTGGAGTTTGCCTATAACAACAGTTATCATGCTAGCATCGAGATGACACCATTCGAGGTACTATATGGGTAAAGATGTCACACGGCTTTATCTTAGGATGACATTGGCGAGAGGGCTTTGCTTGGGCTAGAGATGGTGGTAGACTCAGCTAAGAAAGTCAGACTGATCAGGAAGCATCTTAGAGTTGCACAGGATCGGCAGAAGCACTGGGCAGACAGTAGCAGACGGCCACTGGAGTTTGCGGTTGGAGATAGAGTGTTCCTGAAGATATCGTCGACTAGGGGCGTCATTCGCTTTGGCAGAGGCGGGAAGCTCAGTCCGAGGTACATCGGGCCTTTCGACGTGGCAGCACGAATTGGTGAGGTGGCATACCGACTAGCGCTTCCAGCTAGCTTGGAGGGAGTGCATGACGTTTTCTACGTGTCCCAGTTTCGATGCTACATTCCAGATCCGAGCCATATAGTAGACTATTCAGAGCTAGAGGTTGGTCCGAGATTGACTTACGAGGAGCAGCTAGTAGAGATCCTTGATCGGAGGGAGAAGCGCCTGCGGAACCAGACTATTCCACTTGTCCGCGTCATGTGGAGACACCACTCTCCGGGAGAGTCCACATAGGAGCGTGAAGACGAGATGCGAGAGCGCTATCCCAGTTTGTTTGTCTGATTGTATTTTGATATTGAGAAATTTTAAATACAATAAATGATTTACGTTTGAACCTTCTTTGAGATTTTGCTTTGAGATTGTTTTGGTTGTCTCTCGAATTTCAAGGACGAAATTATTTTAGGGGGGGAGATTTGTAACTCCACCTCCCTATTTTAAAAAAAATAAATTTGATTTTAAAAAATTTCTAATAATAATAGTTGGTGATTAAAGTTTAAAATAGTAAGTTTTGGTTTTAAAAATAAATATAGTGATTTTATTTTTGGAGGAAAATAATTTTAGGAGCAGAATTTCAAATTTGAAAGTTTGTTATAACCAATTAGTGGTCCCCACTCAATTTTAGAAATATTCTAACTGATTTTCTTTAGAATCCTGCAATAAGTGAAAAGGAAGAGGGGGTTGGTGTAAAAATTATAGGGCGGAGGGGCTGATCTGTAAATTGGTTTGGCGGAGGGGCCTAACTGCAAAATTCCCTTTTCTTTTATATTACGGATTGAAGAGGGAGAGAGCAGCAGCTCTTTCTCATTTTCTTTAGTTCTCAAATTCCTCTCCCTAATTTTCGAGCCCTAACCGAGTCTCGGCCGGCGGTGGCGAGCTGCGCTAGGCGACTCCGGCGACTCCGGCGATTTGGCGCACGATCTTCGACGAGCGTTCTTCGACGGCAAGCAGCGGTCGATTCCTGCGGATCGGCTTCGGCAGCGGTTCTTCGGCAATTTCGTCACTTCGACTCCGACAGTAACACTGAGGTGAGCCATTGTGAGTTTTTCTTGCTGGGACTCATTTTCTACACTCTCAGATCTAATTTGGTGTTTTCGAATTCAAGGTCGATCGATCGTAGAATCGCTTACTCGCTACTCGAGTGCACTAGAAGACCAGTGGATTCGATTTCTTTTCTTAGATCGACGGAGTTTTTGAGATCCAGAAGTTCGGGTGAGTAGATCGGCCCTCGATTTGATTTTCTAAAATTATTTTTAGCTATGCTTCGGATAGGGGTACTGAGTATTGTATTTTCAAATAGGTTCGGATGAGCTGATCGTATAATTGTGACTTGATCAGTGAGACTCTGCATTCTTAGTAAGTATTGTGACTATTTTGGTTTTATTTTCATTTCGAGTCTTGGATTCATTGATTGAATTGAGGATTGGTTCCTGTCTAAATTTTGGTTGTAGAATTTTGGGAGCTGGTGATAGATCGGGAATTCGAATTGAGTTCGATTGTTCTTAATTGTAAGTTACGTCGTTATTATGATTTACTCTTTCAGGGAGGGACAGCTAGTGTCGGGAATTTAATCCTTGTCTTGGTTGTTTTGTGTTAAACGTCGCAGCGACAGTTTGATTTCGCCTAGATTCGTGAGAGAATCGAAACTTGGATCGAAGTCGTCTCGTATTAGGAAATCTCTTTCAGGTATGAATGCTATCTCTCCATTAATTCATATTATTTTCGTTTCTGCCTTTTGAGTTGGGTGTTGGCCAGGATCGACCATGATGTTGTGATCTGTGTTCCTGTCCGGTGATTCAAACCGTTCGTGTTGATGTGTGCTTTGGAGTTATGTATTACCTTGACTGTGTTGATTTGCTGCTGAACCGAGAGTGTTGTGGCTCAAGCCGGGCGTGTCCAGAAGTTGGGGTCGTGTTTAAACCGAGGGTGTCGTGGCGTGTCCAGGGATGGGGGTCCAGTTCGACGTGTCCAGGATGGGTCCAGCTGTGTCTTTGGATCTTTATATAGATTGTATTCTCTCTTTAAATTGATTTCTATGTTTTGAATTGATTGGTTTTCCTTCAAAAGCTGAATTTGTATAAGTATACATTATGAGAATACTTTTGATTTTTGAGACTATGGGTTTAGTTTTGTTTCAATAAATTGTTAGTTAAGTTCAGCTTCCTTTTGTTTATTTACGGGCAGCTATGCAATTGAATGGCAAGCTATATATATGCAGGTGGGGTTGATTACTGAGAAAGTGAGTTTGCCTAATTTTGAGCTTCAAGGTGTTTGAATTATTTTTTTGAATATAGTGTACGTGGGTTGTAGTATGTTTCCAGTGGCATGTTCCAGCAGATGGAATCACTGGGATGGGTTAATTATGTGAGTTCAAACCTATTAGACTAGTAATGATGGATAGTTACCTATTCCTAAGGAAACCCTAAGCTAATTTTTGGAACTGTCATTTGAGTCTTGCCACCATGATGTAGCAATTCATAAGCAGCTTGTGATTAGATTGTTAGGAAAGAAGTGGGCTGGCAGTACTTTTAATTATTAAATTAAACAAGTATTTATAGTTGGTAATAGAAATAATTAAATATTAACTAGATAATGGGCATAACTTAACCAATTGTAAATCATTCATAACAGGAGGACATCTAGCTCCATTGTTTTTCCGTACTTTTCCGGAGCAAGGCAAGTACTTTTCTATGATTTTGTGCATTTACATATCTTGTACCTTTCTTGTGACACGTCATGACACGATATCCTATACACCTGTACTCCTGTATTCCTGTTCTTGTACCTGTTTGTGTCGGGTGGAAAAATACACTAGCCATGTGACCAATTCCCGGTTACTATATTCATGTAGATAGCTTAGGCCTCGCATCGTGCACGCGGGCCCTAAGTCGTACCATATTCATGTATCCTGTACATGCTCATGTACTCACCCCAGCCGGTTACATGGACTAGTTGTATTTCAATATTGTGCTTATTATGTCTTGTACTTCAGGATTATATTTTCATTCTTGTACATTACATTTCCTGTACATTTATATTTCTTGTACTTTACATTCCTGTACTGTAGTTCCTGTACTTATTTCCTGTACTACTTTCCTGTTCATTCCTGTATTTCATATTCTTGTACCCCTGTACCCATTTCTTTATCATGTTCTTGTTTATTACCTAGAACTGTACTTTGCTTCGCTCCTGACTAGGATATGTTGCAGGTGAGTTGGAGGCTCAATGCGACACATTTTGTGGCCGAGCGCCAGTGGATGCAGGAGAGCCAGCTGCAGTTGCTCTTGACTTAGAGGCTGCAGAAGCCTAGAGATTTACCTTAGTTTTTCCATATTTTTCTTGTATTGAGACTATCAGACTTATTCTAGCTGGATGAATGTAATAACTTGTAGATCTGTACTTTACCTTTATTCTGGGATACATTTATTGAATGCTGTGATTTCATACTTGTTCATGATTATCTGGTTAGATTTCCCTAGATTGGTACAGCTTACTTCGTCGTGTCTAACGATGAAGGCTGGGTGTGTCCGACTCGTGTCCGACTATTCCGGAGCGGGTCGTGACAATACGCCAGGACATCATGCTCTAGGGACTGCATGAGCCAGGACAACATGTGCCAGGACAGCATGTGCAAGGGACAACATGCGCCAGGACAGCATGTGCCATGGGCCAAAAGTCACCATCCACAACATGCGCCAGGACAGCTTGTGCCAGGGACAGCATGCGCCAGGACAACATGCGCCATGGGCCAAAAGGATCCATCCACAACATGTGCTAGGACAGCATGTGCCAGGGACAATATCCGTCGGGAGAGCATGTGCCATGGACCAAAAGGCACCATCCACAACATGCGCCATGACAGCATGTGCCAGCATGCATCCGCCAGCAAGCATGTGCCAGCATGCACTGCTCATCTACTCCAACCAGCCTGTAAATGTTCTTAAGAACCCATGGACTAGAAAGGCCATAAATCTCTCAAAATAAGTCAAAATTGGGACTTTCAAGGGTTTAAATTGGGTAGAATAAAATTCCCCACAACATAGAACCATTAGATTTCAAAAATATCAAACTTTGAGATATCAAAACCAAGAAAAACAAAAAAACCCTTAAAACTTTGATCTACAAAAATGTAACCATCAAAACCAAAAACTCCAAGTTCTAAAGAGGCTTAGAATCAAGAAAGGAAGAGAATAGAACAAACAAAAATAACATTGTTTAAGATTTGGCAAGATGTACTTGCCTTAGGTTTTGGAGAAGGAGCAAATGGAGAAGAAGGAGTAAAAGAAATGAATGGAGGAGAGAGATAGAGAGGAGTTGGGTGTTGTAGGCCTCAAAAATGAAGTCACGCTGAGTTGATCAGAACAAATCACGCAGAGTGATCCAAGAAGCAGCACAAAAGATACGCTAAGTTCTGCCTGGCCATCTCCTTTAGAAGTCACGCAGAGACAGCTCAGCCATACGTCAGAATCATAATGACTGACAACACAACAGTCGAGAAACGTCTCCTCGTATGCCACGTATGCACAGAATTCGAGAGATCATCGCCGTCTTTTGCGTGATTTTCGAAATCTTCCTTAGCAAGACTCACTCTTCACCAAGTTGGCGTGACTTTGGGTCTTATCTTCATTTAATGCGGCTGACAATATAATCAATGTCAGAGATTTTGTGTCAGACGAAGCGTGCCAAATCAAGACAGCTGGCGGTTTGCGTGGATTCTGAACCTTCTCCTTCCTCAAGTTTGCGTGGATTTTTGAGTTATTTTTCTCAAAGCCTGCGTGAATTCTGAAGTATTCTTCTTCAAAGCTTGCGTGGATTTTGCCTTCAACGAGTCTGCGTCAACGAAACTGCGTGGATTTTTTGCCTTCAGCAAGACAGCGTAGATTTCATTTCAACTGGAGTACGTGGCAGCCATGCCACCGATCTCTCTCTCGCGTGCCCAGTAACTTGCACACGACTCATGCACTAATGCCATGTGTCCAACAGTTACGGGCCACGTCCAGTAACTACTTACTAACCCTGCGTGTATTTAGAGTCTGCGTGACTTTTCAAATGTACTAGTGGTGAGGTAGTTATCTTTTCAGTTACTGTTTTGACTCTATAAATAGAGTTTTTTTTTATTCATTGTACAGATACATTGATATCTACTGTCAAAATTTTGAGAGCTTTTCTTCTTCGCATAGTCCAAGGGATAAAGCGATCGTCTTCTAGATCGGATTCCTACAGTTGTAATTTTCCCAGATACACAACAAATAAAGAGAATTTCTTTATGGAAAACAAATTGGCGACTCTGCTGGGGAAAACCATCTCCTCTTCTGAGATGGTAACAACTCAATGCGACACTTCGTCTATCGGCTCGACGAAAAGGTGATGACGATCAAATTCGATCAACTCGCCTATGAAGAAATGCAGCAGGCTAAGGGTGGCAAGCCCATTCCAGTCTCCATTATCACTGCCAAGTCAAAGGGACACTCTGTCTATGTCCCTAAGAATCAGTTGGCAGTCAATGGTGAAGTCTCTGCCACAGTGTCTACTCCTAACACTGGCAAGAACTCCACTGCAAGCACGCACACTCTTGTGCGCTCGAAGATGACAGTAACTAAAAGTCACGTTGACAGTACTGGCTCCTTAGCCGAATCTGTTCCAGCGTGCAAATCCAATTCTAAAAGTCACGCTGACAGTACTGGCTCTTTAGCCAAATCTGTTCCAGTGTGCAAATTCAATTCTAAAAGTCACGCTGACAGTACTGGCTCTTTAGCCGAATCTGTTCCAGTGTGCAAATTCAATTCTAAAAGTCACGCTGACAGTACTGGCTCTTCAGCCAAATCTGTTCCAGTGTGCAAATTCAACTCTAAAAGTCATGCTGATAGTACTGGCTCCTTAGCCAAATCTATTCCAGTATGCAATCCCACATTCAAAAGTCACGCTGACAGTATTGGCTCCTTAGCCAAATCTGTTCCAGCGTGTAATTCTAAAATCAAAAGTCACGCTAACAGCTCGGGTTCTTTAACCAAGTCTGTTTCAGCGTGTATTTCATCAGAGAAGAATAACTCCTTAGTTATCTCTTCTTCTTCACCGAGTTCTACTAGAACTGGGGGTGGTTTTCCACACAAAGTCCCTTCGAAAAGGAACAACTCTTTAGTTGTTTCTTTTGCTCCTGTAGTTTTTACTCCAGGAACAGCTTTGACTGATACTTTTGTTAGTCAAAGGAAAGGAGATGGTCTTTTGACTACTCTTCCTTCTGGACATTCTATGTCTCAACATCTGAATGAGTCTAAGAAGAAACATTCCTTAAATGTCTTCTTCTTTGATTTTTTCAAATTGGGCACAGAATCTGTCCATTAAAGAGGGTCTGTTACCAACTCCTAATCAAGGGAGTGGTTTAACTCTTCCTTCTCTGCAAATATCCAGATCAATGGAAGGAAAACTTCATGTTTCCAAAATTAATATGTTACCTTCCACTGATTTAAGAACAAAACTCAGCACTTCTGGTGTTAAGAAACCATACCAATTGGATATGAAGATAAAAGATCTAGATGCAGAGTATGCAAGAAATTATGTGGCTCACATTAATCACTCTTTGTATAATCAAGAGCCATCAAGACCCAAGAACAGGAAGTATATTCCTCAATCTTCACAAACAGATTTACGGGAATATCTTCAACAGAAGAGAAGGAGTAATTCTATATCAAAGGAACATGCTGAATGTGACTTCTATCCAAGAGTCATAATTCAGTGCAGATGTGAATCAACAGTTCAAGACCATGGTGATCATGCTGAATGTGACTTCCAGCCAAGAGTCACAATGCAATGCAGATGTCAAAATAAATGACAGTCTGTCTTTAATAGGATTCAGTATGAACCTATGCCTGATGAAGAGGAGCCTTTGTTTGCCTCTGTCAACATGACTTCTCGGGACACCGGGGGTAGAGTTGATAGTCCAGATGGAGTATATAAAAACACCAGAGCAAGAGTCCTGGCTTCTAGTCAAAGAAATTTGATCCCTGAAATTGACTCTGAATTTCTTGGAGAATCTAACTTCCCACCTCTTCCTACTGGGGGTAATTCTCCTATAGTTGACTTTGATACACGAAGCAATGATTCAGAGCATACAACATCTACTAGTTCATCAATAATCCCTCATACAGTCACGACTTACATGGTTGATGGGAATACTGATGAACCCTCTTCTTCTCTGACTCCTCAAGATCAAAGAATTGCTTCTTTGGAACAGCAAATGAAGTCTATGACTGACACAATGAAGTCAATGTATGAACTCATGACAGCTCAGTTGCAAAATCGACAGACTGTATCAGATGCCATACCAGTTGATACTGATATAAGTCCAGTACAAGTTCCTCCAGCAGTACAATCCAATACTCCTGGACCTGCTCAACCAAATCCTAGTCTCTCTGGAGCTGGGGGTAGTGCTTACAATGCTGTTCCTCCTCCTAACTATTCTCTACAAGCCACAACTCCACAATCTTCGGGAGTTGTCTTTGAAGAATTGAAAAATCTCAAAACTCAATTCAAGGCATTCAAACAGAAGGATGGTTTACAAAGGTTAGGCATCAAGCAGCCTTATCCGATAGAATGGAAGCAAGTATCATATCCTCCTAAATACAAGCCTCCTACTATCTCATTCTATGATGGAACCACTTCTCCAAGTCAGTTTATCAATCACTTTGAAGTGATGACTGATCAACTACAACCAAGTGATGCCCTCCTTACTCGGGTATTTATTGGATGTCTCAAGGGAATGGCTTATGAATGGTATAGAAGTCTCCCAGATGGGAGTATTACCTCGTTTGCTGGTTTCAAACAGATGTTTCTTGAAAGGTTCTATGAAGGGCTTAATGACATGACTATGTCTGCTCTTATTAGAATCAAGCAGAAAAATAATGAATCTACAGAGGAATACATTGAACGGTTTCGAAGAGAAGCTCTGAAGATGCCTCTTGGAACTCCTGATGCTGTCACCATTGACACGTGCAAATCAAACTTGTTGCCAATCATCAGTATGTGGACAGGGTCCACTCAATTTCAAGATTGGCCTTCCTTCATAGTCAGTGCTAAAGCTGCAGAAATCAGTGCTGAAACCTTCAAAGGTTTAGGAGTGCAGATGACTCCTAAAGAAATAGGACAAGGGGCTAACAATAAAAATAATGCTCGCAAAGGAAAAGAAACTCTAGAAGTTAATCTTCAGAGCAAAGATGCATCGAATGTTCAAACTCCTGCCTCTACAACTCAACAATCAAGAACACCTCGCCCCAGAGAAGAATATTCTTTTGATGACGACGATGTCCTTGGTATCTTTGAATGTCTGCTGAAAGGTAATAAAATACAATTACCAGAGATCAAGAAACCTGATGAAGCTGGTAAGACAGATCATCCTAAATACTGTCCATATCACAGAATGCTGGGTCATACAATTCGTACATGTTATGTATTGAAAGGAAAGATCCAAGAAATGATTAAATCTGGAGCTATCTCTCTTACTCCAAAAGAGAAGACCGTCACCTCCAACGTCGTCTCTATGCAATTTGGAAATTTCCCTCCTCAACTCCTTGAAAGTGGGATTATTCATATTCCCAAGGCAACTCTTGACGTAGTAAATCTTCCTCCTCCACAGTCTGAAGGATTAGTGCCAATCACTTTGGAAACGGGAGAAATCATGTGGATCCATCCTGATCTAGTGGCAGATTTTGAATCGCCTTCTCCTCAAAAGATTTCTTCTCAAAAATCCAAGAAGGCTGGAAAGATCAAGTCATGTCATATGACTTCTCTTGGGTCTACCTCTGACACAGAGCCAAAAGACAAAGAAGAAGCACTTGTTAGTGCTACTCGAACGGGGAAACCTTACCTAAAGGATTATTCTAAAAATCCTGAAGATCCTACTGATATCCCTTCAGATGCTAAAGATGCTCCTAATGTTCCTCCCGAGGAAGAACCATCTACTGAACCTGTTCCTCCCAAGCCTACGGCTCTGGAGAAAGGCAAACAACAGGCTCGGTTTGATAAGCCAATCAAGAAGTCTTCTCCTCTTGGACTTCAGAAGCCTTACAACTTCGACATTTTGGCTCAGCTTGCTAATACTCCCGCTAGAATGTCCCTTTTTGAACTTCTACGTCTTTCTAAAGAGACTCGGGAGACGTTAAGTGAAGCACTTCTACAAGCTGACTCTTGTCTTGCACAATTGAAGAAGCCGGATGCGGAACCTGCCACTTGCTTACATTGCAACAGTGTACTGAAGATTATCCCAAATATCACCTTTACACAAGACGACATGTTACTGAAGGATAATCGACATGATCGACCTCTCTACTACACTGGTTATATTGATACGATGAAGATAGATCGTATTCTCATTGACCCAGGGTCTGCTATAAGCATAATGCCAAAGAGTTTGTTGGATGAACTAAAAATCCCTCTTCACAAACTCTCCAAGACGGTTACTACTATCTTGGGATTCAATCAAAGCCGAAGTGAGCCTTTGGGAAAGATTCATCTGAAGCTTCAGATAGGTGATTTCAGATCTAAAGTCACTTTCTATGTGATCGAGATCGCGGGATCCTATAATCTTCTTCTGGAGAGGCCCTTTCTTCATGAAAATAATGTGGTGCCCTCTACTCTTCATCAATGTTTTAAGTACATTGATAGCAATGGAAGAGTACAAAAAGAAGTTGCTGATATAAATCCCTTCCATGGGGTTGAAGCTTATTTCAATGATTCCCGAATGTATAAAAAAGAATATACAAGGATCATACAAGCTATGGAGAAAGAAGATGCATAAAGTAAGACTTTAATAATCCCTGTTAAATGTCGAACTACTCAGCAACAATCTCCTAAACCCTCTGGAGAAGATTCTTTTATCATTCCAGTGAGTGGACGGATCTCTCCGTTACCTCAGTCATCTACTCAGAATACACTGATCATTCCTGTCAGTGGGCGTACTACAGTTTCTGTACCTTCACAAGATACTCTGCTAATTCCAGTTGGAGGGCGGACTACTCTTCATACTCAATCTTCAAGGGAGCTCACCTCTTCTGAGCCATTTGTTATCGATCTTAATCGAAACAAAGCTTCTTCTTCTTCTCCTCCTTTAGTCATTGACTTGGCTAAAATCTCTAAGGCTCAACCTTCTCCCAATGTAAATATTGCTGCTTTTACATTTAATGAAAAGTCTCCACCTTTGCAGTACGTTGATGTGTGTAATTATGTTCATAGTTATTTACATCTGTTAGATGACTTGAACACAATAACCATAGGAGTTATACAGACTGTTCATACAGATGTATCTCTAGAACCTGTACAATCTTCATACTTTCTAGTTCCTAGCAGAAAGCCAGGAGACATTCCAATATTCTTCTACAAAGGGCCTCCAAATCCTTCTGATCTTGAAGATGATGACAAAAATGATGATACTGGAAGATTACAACTACGTCGTTATAGTCAGCAATCTAGAGACATCATCAAAAATATGGGCTATGACTTCAGGACTGGCCTTAATAATGGAAAAGGAAGAAAAATGCCTGTCCGGATTCCTCCTTTGAAATATGGAAGGACAAAATGCAGATTGGGTTATACTGCTCCTACTCCTTTCATCAACATTATCCATAAAGATCTTGAGACTGACGAAGATAAGAGATCTGATTCTTCTAGTACCACTTCTTGGGATTCCGATACGAGTATCGGTGACTTCTATTGCAACCTTCTGTCTTCTAACATGGTTTCCATTGACCATTCTGAAGAAAGTGATGAAGACGAAGAAGAGTTTGAAATCTCACCTGAATCAGAACAGTGGGCCCAAAGATTAGATAATCAATGGGAGTTCCGTTTCGAGCAAAAAGAACCTCCGACTGAAGATAAACTTGTTCAAATAGATGTTGGTGAAGAGGGGTCTCCCAAACCAATATTCATCAGTGAAAGTCTTTCAGAAACTGATAAGAAAGACATGATCAAACTTATTCGTGATTACATCGATGTCTTTGCTTGGAGTTATGAAGATATGCCAGGGCTTGATCCTCAAATTGCAACTCACAAGCTCAACATCTTGCCGAATGCTAAACCGGTCAAACAATAACAGCGAAGATTTCGTCCGAACATCATGGATGCAATTGAAGCTGAAGTCAATAAACTCATTACATCTGGGTTTATTAGAGAGGAACAACATCCCGATTGGGTGGCTAATATTGTTTCTGTTCTTAAAAAGACTGGCAAGATCAGAGTATGCATAGACTTTCGTGATCTCAATACGGCATGTCCTAAAGACGAATTCCCTCTACCAATCACTGATGTCATGGTTGATAATACCTGTAGATTTGAACGAATGTCATTCATGGACGGCTATTCTGGGTATAATCAGATCAAAATGTTCCCAGAAGACGAGAAGCACACTTCTTTCAGAACGCCGATTGGTACATACTGCTATACAGTTATGCCATTCGGTCTCAAGAATGCAGGAGCAACTTATCAACGAGCTATGAGTACTATATTCCGTGAATATTTGCAGAAAACAGTCGAATGCTATGTTGATGATATTGCAGTCAAAAGTCGACAAAAGGAGGATCATATCCAAGATTTGAAGACTATATTTGATCTAATGCGTAAGCATCAATTAAAGATGAACCCTACTAAGTCCTTCTTAGGCGTCTCTAGTGGTAAATTTCTCGGCTTCGTTATTACCTCTAAAGGTATACACGTAGATCCCGAGAAGATCAAAGCCATCCAAGAGATGCGTCCTCCACGCACCTTAAAAGAGCTACGAGGATTTCAAGGAAGAATTGCTTATATCAGGAGATTTATCTCTAATTTATCAGGACGCTGCAGACCATTCAACAAACTTATGAAGAAAGGTGTCTCTTTTGTCTGGAATGATGAATGTCAGAAAGCATTCGTTGATATAAAACAATATCTGATGAGCCCTCCAGTATTGGTACCTCCCGTCTCAGGAATACCGTTCCTCCTCTATACTCGAGCAATGAGTCATTCATTGGGTGCATTACTCGCTCAAAAGAATCAAAATAGCCATGAACAGGCCATTTATTATCTCAGCCGCACTATGACCGGAGCCGAACCTCGATATTTACCAGTTGAAAAAGAATGTCTAGCCTTGATGTTTGCTGTCCAAAAGACACGTCATTATATCATTGGCCAGACTATTCATGTCATCTCCAGGATCAATCCTATACGGATCATGATGAAGAAACCCAGTGTTGTGAATTCTCGATTGGCTAACTGGGGAATCCTACTTACTCAGTATGATATGCACTATATTCCTCAGAAATCAGTCAAGGGACAAGCTTTAGCTGATTTTCTGGCTGCTCACTCAATTCCAGAAAATTCAAAACTTTATGATGAAATCCCAGATAAAGTCCTAGATTCAAATCAAATTGCTGAAGAAGATCCTACTTGGCGTCTATTCTTTGATGGAGCGTCAAGAATTGGTCCTAATGGCGATATTATTGCTGGAGTTAGAATTGTTCTTGTATCGCCAGAAGGTCTTGCCATCCAAAGAGCTTATTCTCTCGATCAGCCGTGTTCAAACAATGTAGCTGAGTACAACGCATTGCTTATTGGTCTTCAACTCGCTAAACATCTGAATATTCAACATTTGGAGGCGTATGGAGACTCTAAACTTATTGTCAATCAGATCAGGAGTACTTATAAAGTTCGTCATCAAGATCTGGTTCCTTATCATAGAGTGGCCATATCTATGGCCTCATCATTTAAGGAATTCTTCATTGAACATGTTAGGCGAGCATGTAACACAGAAGCTGATGCCCTTGCTAATCTTGCAGCGGTGCTGGCTATCCCAATCAAACGGCAAAAAATGATCGTTGTTCGTAATCGAGAATTATTTCATCTTGAAAATAACCTGACTCTAGGACTTCCAGTTGACATTGAAGAATCAACATCTCATGACGTCAACACAACAAGAGGATTTGGATTTAGTCGTAAATCGATATCATCTTCATCCGATTCCAGCATGGAATTCATCTTCAGTAACTCGACTGAGAATCAGAATACGAATAAAGATTGGAGACTTCCTTTCTTAGATCTTGTATTGTATGATATTCTTCCGGATGATCCGAGTGAGGCAGCATCTATCAGACGACGATCACTCAGATTCTATTACAATCATACAACAAAGACCTTATATCGTCGAGCTTATGATGGTTTACTCCTTCGGTGCATTGCCGATGATGAAGCCCAACAAGTTATTCGTGAAGCACATGATGGAATTTGTGGAGCGCATCAACCTGGGCCAAAACTTCAAGACCGTATTCGACGGATGGGATATTATTGGCCAACTATGGTATCAGATACCATTGAATATGCAAGGAAATGCAAAGCTTGCCAAATCTATGCAGATTTTATACATCAACCTTCGGAATTTCTACATCCGACGGCAGCATCATGGCCCTTCGAAGCTTGGGGCATGGACATTGTCGGCCCGATCAATCCTCCATCATCTAAAGGTCATCGGTTCATTCTCGCAATAACCGATTATTTCTCCAAATGGGCCGAAGCTATTCCTTTATCTGAAGTTAAGACGTCTAATGTCATCAGCTTTATTAAGCACCACGTCATCTACAGATTTGGTGTTCCTCGACGCATTGTTCATGATAACGGACCACAGTTCGTCAGCCAGAAATTTACTCGATTCTGTGACGATCATCGGATCAATAATGTTGCTTCTACCGCATATAATCCAGCAGCTAACGGATTGGCAGAAGCTTTCAACAAGACTATCATCAAACTCCTAAAGAAGTTTGTCTCCACTAACAAACGTAATTGGAGTGACAAGCTCGGGGAATGCTTGTGGGCTTATCGCACTACAGTCCGTAATGCTACTAAGTGTACACCTTTCTCTCTGGTGTACGGATCTGAGGCTGTTCTCCCATTAGAGATTAAAATTCCTTCTTTAAGGATAGCAATCGCTAATGAACTCACTGCCAAAAATAATGATCGTCTTCGACTTCAAGAATTGGAGGCTCTGGATAAAAAACGGTTATCTGCTCAACAGAATATTGAATTCTATCAAGCTAGAATTTCAAGAACTTTTAACAAGAAAGTCAGAATTCGAACATTTCAGAAAGGAGAACTTGTGCTTACTGTCAGACGCCCGATGACTATGACACACATGAGTAAGGGCAAGTTTGATGCAAAATGGGAAGGTCCATTTATTGTCAATAAGATCTTTTCTAATGGGGCTTATCAACTCACTACTCTAGATGGTAAAGCCACTATGATGTCCATCAACGGCAAATTCTTGAAGAAGTACTACGTCTGATATTTCTATCAAGATTGTCCTCCCATCACTCTCCAGCTGTTTCATTGTTCTTTCCGAAGAATCATTCTGATATCTATTATCCCCAGTGGAGATAGGTATTCTACTTTGTATCGTTTTCTCAACAAATTTGATATCCAGAAAATCATGTCCACATTACCTCTGAATTTTCTATCTCAATATCATATTTATGAAAATGATATTTAGTCTTTCTGATTTCTGAGTCAAAAGATCAATGAATAAAGGCAAATATAAAGTGGGAAGGATATATCGTAAACAAAGTTTCCTTAAACGGAGTTTATTTGAGACAAATCCCTCAAGGAAAAAAAAAAGTAGTACATTATCATGGAAGATCACTATGATCCCTTTCATATTTGGGACGAGGAACACATACATAATCAGCAAAAGAATTAAATACATCTTTTCCTGACCGCATCAAGAATTGACAGGCAGCCAGCCTCATTGCTTCTTCTTCTTCGGTTTCTCCTGGTTCGACCAGGAAGTCCAGGATATCTTTTGGCGGCTTGGGAGTAGACGAGCTTTCGCCCATTTCCTTCTTCTGCGGAGGTGGATGTTCTTTAATACCTTCAGTAGCTTCAAGGGCGACTTCAGCCTTCTTTATGTTCTCTTCAAAAGACATTGTGGATAAAATGCGATCCTTCTATTCAAATATATGCTCTATTTATAGGCATATGGTTACAAGGTTCAAAGGGACGTATTCTTTCCCAATACTCAGTTCGTCCATTCATTTCTCATATTCATCCAACGTTTCACATATTCATTAATACTTGACGGTTCGTCCGTTCATTTATTACATTCACTCGACAGTTCATCTGTTCATCGTTTCTTAACGGTTCATCCGTTCATAATCTTCTATCAGTTCATTAAGTGGGAATTCGTTATTTTTCATGTTTTCATAACCTCTGAATCAATTCCGAATCTGCTTACTTATTTGTCATATTTTGACCTCTGTATAGAAATTAATCTATTTTCTTTCGAGTTCCTATATATTATCATGTCCATAATACCTCTGATAATATCATATACTCTAAAAACAGAAAAGATGATTTTATTATCTATCATGTCCACAATTCATCCACAAATACAAATCATTGAGCATAGAAAAATTGTCATTTCCATTCCCATTTCACCACAAAAAGTCTATTACATTTTCTTAGACTTTCCTACAAATTATAATGGAAATCTATTACAAATCTTGGATTTTCATTCTATGTACAACTGAGATCTATTTCTTCTTGGATCTTCTCTGGCAATCTCGTTGTTTGTGGCAATTCCTGGGTGTCCAGCAGGAATCAAACTCTGGTCTTATCTCTCAGACGAGAGGAGAACCACAGAGTAGGGCAACACGAAAACGTGCTGCTGCCAATACAACTGGTGGATGGGGGTAACCTCTCAAGAAAGACAGGAATGTATCCAAACCTTGGGATACAATTCCTGGTTCTGCCTTGAAAGGAACTCTACTACCCAATCTCTCGGTAGTAGAGTTAACTCCACCATCCAACTCTCGTGTATAAAGGCTCTTCCTACCATCTAAGGAAGACCCTTCTATCTCACGAAGATTTCTGAGTTGTCTGATTTATGCGTCAAAAGCGTATGAGCTCCCTGATGTAGATGTTAGAAGAACATTGTCCACAGCATCCATATCACCAATGCCAGTTCTGAAGAAGGTTTTCAGCCAAAATTCTGCAAGAAACAGTAAAGAAAAATCAGTCAACAGAAACTGGCCAAGCAAAGACAGATGCATTCTGTTCATTTCAGAAAGATGAATTTGTCCTTAGCAAACAAATTTTTTTTCCGATGCGTGTATATTGAACTTACCGCTAAGTTTGCTGCTAAGGATTGACAGATCCATGTCTGGTAGCGTGCACAGAGATTTGACATCAGACAACATGGCTTTCCTATTTCCTTCTCATAGAAAATTCATTCTCAGAAGAGAGGAAGAAGAATGGGAAGATGAGTTTGCGTGGAGTTCATCCATCTATTTAAAGGATCAAGTGCAGGTCTATTCTTGGAAAAGATCCGCATAAATAGTGCTCGTAAATTATGGAATGAGTGTCACGTGTACTTCGGGAGACCGTGCAACATTGGAAACAGTCAAAGAGTGCTAATTAATCTTCTTCATTAAAAGGCACGTAGATCAAACACAAAACTTGTACTTCATTCTTTAAACAGGCACTGATGGCCTTACAAAAAGACAAAAAAAAGTGCAACAAAAGCGTAGAAAGTTACGCCCTATTTTCCAGAACGGCTAAGTTTGATGCCTAACTCCTCTACGCTCTTAACTCCCAGGCGATGCAATAGAGTCTCGAGCATTTCACGCTTCTCCATAAGGCTCCGCCCATCAGAAGAAGACGAGCCATCCAATCCAAAGTAGCTTAAGAGGTTCTTGGCTAACTGCGTGGCATTGTCCTTGAGCTCAATGACGACAGGTTCGGGTTCTTTACCCCCAAAAGTGGGGTCACCATGGGAACAAAAGCCCAACTTGCGTGCTTCCTCTTCAGCTGCTTCCTTTGGGGTCATATTTTCGAGAGATGAAGTCAAAACTGAGAATCACTCCCTGTTTATATAACAGATCTCGTCGACAGTTCATATTCCACCATAAATTGGACGCAATCAGTCTCGGAGAACGAAGAGTCATTATGATATTTAATAAGTTCATTTGGATGTTTTCAAAGAACTTCGAAGTCGTTTCGACTTCCGAAAATTTTTGGAGTCATCTCAGCGTGACTTTAACTCATTTCATCATCTCTATTTCAAAGTATTTCGAAAATATTTTATCATTTTTCGAAAACTTTGAAGGGGGTTTTGTAGGCCTCAAAAATAAAGTCACGCTGAGTTGATCAGAACAAATCACGCAGAGTGATCCAAGAAGCAGCACAAAAGATACGCTAAGTTCTGCCTGGCCATCTCCTTTAGAAGTCACGCAGAGACAGCTCAGCCATACGTCAGAATCATAATGACTGACAACACAACAGTCGAGAAACGTCTCCTCGTATGCTACGTATGCACAGAATTCGAGAGATCATCGCCGTCTTTTGCGTGATTTTCGAAATCTTCCTTAGCAAGACTCACTCTTCACCAAGTTGGCATGACTTTGGGTCTTATCTTCATTTAATGCGGCTGACAATATAATCAATATCAGAGATTTTGTGTCAGACGAAGCGTGCCAAATCAAGACAGCTGGCGGTTTGCGTGGATTCTGAACCTTCTCCTTCCTCAAGTTTGCGTGGATTTTTGAGTTATTCTTCTCAAAGCCTGCATGAATTCTGAAGTATTCTTCTTCAAAGCTCGCGTGGATTTCGCCTTCAACGAGTCTGCGTCAACGAAACTGCGTAGATTTTTTGCCTTCAGCAAGACAGCGTGGATTTTATTTCAACTGGAGTACGTGGCAGCCATGCCACCGATCTCTCTCTCGCGTGCCCAGTAACTTGCACACGACTCATGCACTAATGCCATGTGTCCAACAGTTACGGGCCACGTCCAGTAACTACTCACTAACCCTGCGTGTATTTAGAGTCTGCGTGACTTTTCAAATGCACTAGTGGTGAGGTAGTTATCTTTTCAGTTACTGTTTTGACTCTATAAATAGAGTTTTTTTTAATTCATTGTACAGATACATTGATATCTACTGTCAAAATTTTGAGAGCTTTTCTTCTTCGCATAGTCCAAGGGATAAAGCGATCGTCTTCTAGATCGGATTCCTACAGTTGTAATTTTCCTAGATACACAACAAATAAAGAGAATTTCTTTATGGAAAACAGGTGTAAGCCCACTTCCCAATTTTTTTTTAATTTTTTAATTTTATTTGTTTATGATTAATTTTATGGCCATTGTGAGTCATGCCAAAGCTTGTAGGTGGGCTATGACCATATTAAGGTCATATGACCTCTAGATAGCTTATATATGTATTATTTAGCTATTTTATATTTTTCTACAATTTTTGGATATTTGTAGGTATTTAATATTTAAGGTTTTATTATTTTTTAGGACTTTCAGGATTTACTGTAAGGTCATACGGGGGTATTTCGGGACCAAATATTTTTATTTGGGCTCTAAATGACTAAAAATATTTTCTAGAATATTTTAGAATTTTTTGGTTTTTTTAGAATTTTTGGGAATTTTTGTATAATTAAAACCTATAGAAATAATATTTTATAGGCTTTAGAAATTTACTGTGAGGTCACATGATGATATTTTGTGTTAAAAATATTTTATTTAGATTCTAGACACTTAGAAATATTTTCTAGAATTTTCTAGAATTTTTTTGGATTTTTCTGCAATTTATTTTGATTTATTTGGACTTAAAATGATTTTTAAATAATTTTCTGAATTAAATAAATAATTACCCAATAATCCACCCGGGGGGCCCACCTGTCGGCGCTGCTACAGTAATCGCCTCTCTCTCTCCTATATATATGCACTAGTCATAACCCGTGCCCATAGGGCATGGTTCATTTAAGGTATTTCCCCTCAAAATCTTGGACCCCCAATTTTAAACGAACAATAATAATTTTGAGGCCCCCATCAAAATATTAAATCCCAACCACTGCTGGATGTGAATTTTATTTGGATTTCCCATAAAATCCCACTCTCAATAATGCTCATCCACAACCATTATGAGGCCCCCATCAAAATATTAAATCCCAACCATCAAAATATTAAATCCCCATCTTTGGATTCCCCATAAAACCCCACTCCCAATAATGCTCTTCCCCATAAAACCCCACTCCCAATAATGCTCTTCCCCATAAAACCCCACAACCGTTGATTCACCAAGATTAAATCCCAACCACTCTTTATCTTGGCACAGTCAGCCCTAGGATTCAAAAACCTTTGTGTTTTGTATAAGAGATTGTATATTCACAAACCCTAATTAATTATAGCCTCCTCCTTTTGGAGTTTGATCCTAGTGATTCCCCGACTTCCCGAGGCGATTGCCGTCAACTCGGACCTCATTTTCGTGTGCTGTTTTTTTGTTGGAAACGTATTGAGGTATAGTTTCTGAATATCTAATTTATTTTCGTAATTTCTGAACCTCAATTTCTGGAAAATTCGTAGAGTGTCGGTTGTCCGAAACTTGACACGTTTTGGTGTTTTCGAGATTCCGGGAGAACCAGAAACCGAAATCACGAACCATTTGAAGTTTCTGAAAGCTAACACAGAGCGCTACGACATATATTTTTCCCAGAAATTATTTCATTAATTTAGTATTTTAGTTTTTCTGTTGAACTCAGAACTGATCAGTTGATCCCCGTTTTGGTCACGATTAGCCATAATGGCGATATCTTTTGACCAAAGCGTGATTTTGCGGCATGGTCGATTCCAGTGCACTTGTGGCACTGAAATCTACCAAGGTGCACTTTCAAAATCTAGAGTTCACAGCATTTGACTAAAAAGTCAATGGTACGTCTCGATTTATGTGCCATGGTTTCCAAAATTGAGAAACACGACTTTTGATGGCCAAACTTGCATGTTTAGATTATATTCAGATTATTATTAGGTTAAATTAGGTTTTTAAGTAAATTATTATAGAATTAGTTATTATTAGATTAGTAACCCAACTAGCCACTATTTAGAACTAGAACATTAGAATTGATTTGTGATTTTTGTGCACGGTTCGTGGTGCGATATGTGTTATAGGTTGACAGCTTCTAGATCAGCATCCCCTCATCCTCTACTTGTGGCTACGGTTTGTGCAAGGATTCAGGCAAGTGCACTTTCTGATTGCTTTCGATTCATAGTAGTCTTTTCATTTCATGTCTATACATATGTCTTGCTGCTTGTTGACATGCTCGTCACACGGAGTAGTCGGGAGGGGAAATATCTTAGTAGACATGTGGACTACCCAGAACTATCCCCCGTGTCTTTTCGTCAATGCTAGCAGTTGCACACGACACGTACAGTGTGCCTTATTTACCCCATAGCCGTTCACATGTCGAAACAGATATTTCACACCACATAGGTAGTTGTCTTTTTATTTTTCCTTTTATTTTCCATCGTGCCATGTCATCAGTTATCTTCCAGTTTTTATATCTCATATGTTATTTTCATGTCTTGTTAATTCTATTATGTTTTTGCATTGCCGTCGATTTGTGTACTTGTTCCATTCCTGACTGGAAACCAACATTTTTCAGGTTTAGCCGCGATCACTCTTAGCATTGGAAAGGCTTGGGTATGCTGAGGTCAACCTAGAAATAGAAAATAGTTGTACCATTTTCATTAATTATAAAATCTTATATTTTCTTTAATTATAAATGTTGTAATAAATTTAGAAATGTGAATGAGCAGCAAATGTTGTATTTTTGAGCATTTATTTCTTGCGGGCTTGACAGCGTTCTACCGTCGACTCTGCGGCGTAGGCTGGCTTGGACACGTCTCGTATCCGAAAAAGCGGGTACGGATCGTGACAAATTTTTGTGGTGGCCCACGCAGGACAGTCTTTGTAAAAGATTACAAACTCGTGATGGTACGTTAGTCGTACTATTGCGAGCCTGCGACCAGGAAATGCTCATTCACAAACTAGGATTAAAATGATTTAAGATAATGACTAGGACTAAGAGTCCCTTGTTCAAATTGACCGTTGGGTAGTTAAGGTTATTAAATAGGCCATACAATTCAGATAGCTTGCTAGATCCCTATAGGTACACTATTACTTTTGATGTGACAATGTGATCCAATGTGGATATACTATTTGCTTGGTATGTTAGACTTGCCTAGAATTAATGCGTTAACTTTGATAAACTGTTCAATTTTCTTTTGCCTTATTAGATATAAATCTGATATCATAAGTTAGAATTGTCTATTTTAAATTCCCTTTTATTGTAAGGAGTTAGTTTATAATTTTTGATTCTGTTAATCGTGTACGAATCTCGATTTAGATTTTGATTCTCACACAACTCGAACTACTTGTGCCTCCTTTCCAAAAATCTCGTCTACTTAAATTTTGACTAGCTTGACCAATGCTGCTATTACGGCCTAGTTTTGCAAGCTTACTCTTTTATCGAGCTTGATTCGAGACATATGTTTACTGGAGACGCCCGCTAACATATTGTCTAATCAGAATCATTGTATTACGGTCTGATCAACCATGATGCAATTGGTTCGCTCTTCATCTAATTATCCTACGTGGAATGAGATGTAGTTGTCTCTAGGATCTCATCCGCGACTGCTTTGACAATTCCTCTTGAATTATACATTCGCCCGTGAATCATGTAATTGTATTCAGCGTCATCCCTCTTGAACTCTTTATTGTTTTCGTCTTCACTGATTGGAAAGACGAAAGCTCGTAATTGATAGATAAATATAGAGTATCCCCATGGCTATGATAGTGGTATACGCAAGTGTAGCTACCATCGGCCAGCCCTGTGACTGGAACCTTGCCTTGAGTTACTCGTCCTCTCTTCGACAATAAACCGACTATTTTGATCTTCTAGTCATTGGAGTCCGAAAATGATTAGGATCTTTCCCTTGGACCAAATGCCAACCTAGGAGGCTACCTATTCTCCAAAGACCAAATGTTGTGAACCTCTAATCATTTGTTTGAAGCTTGCTTCAACTAGAACCCTTGTGACAATAGTCTGGCAGGTTCGACCCCAATAGAAATGCACGACTCAGTTGTTAGAAATCTCTTCATATGACGTGCCTTAGAGCTGGTTACCCCGTCGATAACTCTTGTATACTATGGACGAGTAGATCATTCTATTTTATCGACCATGTGTCATTGTACACACTCATTTCCATTTATTGAGGAACGATCCTTGACTTGACTTATATCTACCGTATCCTGTAGGTCGTGCCTTATTCTTTATTAGCAAGAGTCGAGGTACAATACCCGGACCTTAAAATCCTTCTAATCCTATTACTCCTAAAACTATAGCCTAGCTCCTAAGGTGGGTAGACTGTAAACTTTCAAAAAAATTTTGGGATATACGAGGATTACCGTCTGATTAGAATAATTTCCATTAGAATGATAATTAGTGCTCCATGAACTCCCACTTTCCGTTTAGATCATTTTGTGTCCTCGGCCGTGTCACTAATATTAGGAGCACGAGACCAGCTGTTACCTTCCAACAACTTTTATATACAAGATCTAGACGAGTCCACCTTCATCTAGGTATATCATGTCCCACTCAAACCTGTCCCCTTGTACTCTATTTTTGTGCTACGACTTTCAGGTTAAAAGGACCAACTATAACCCATACCATGATACCAGTATACTTCCCGACTAGCAACTAGCTCAACCACTTGGGTTGAAACCTATTCCAGGTCACCCTAATCTAGTAGGAATAGTTTTATCATTAGGATCTTGTCCAGCCAATGTAGATTAAAATCCAAGGATCATCCAACCAATGACTGATGTCCAAATAGAGAACCCATTAAGACCACAATTTTAATTTCTCAAATTCTGTTCCATTATGGAACCTTGTTTGAATTAGAATTTTGAGAACGAGACTTCTGTATTGCACGGATTGCAGGCCACTCTAAGTAACGAAGGGCTCTTCGACGTAGCAAGTGACTGAACTAGAGTAGCCCAATCTAGCAAATAAGTCAACGGTTCATAGACTTTCTTTCTATCTGCAACATTGGATACTCTCCACTGCTCTTAAAATTTTACAGTTGCTCCCGATTATTCTGCCTTATCTTCCTGTCCTCCCTACTTCGGAGCGACGAATAGTCATGCTTACTAGAAATTACCAATATTTTTAAGCTACTTGTGTAAATTTGTTGCTGTTAAATTTTGAATTGCTTGATAAATACGAGAGGAGTGTAGATACCATATGCCTAGATAATTGTCGGTAGGATTGTTAGCAACCAGTTAGAAGATTATAAGATTTTTAGTTTGATGGAGTAGTGTGACCAAAGGTGGGTAGAAGTTCTCAAGTATTCGGAGTTATGAAATGACTAGAAAAGGTTATAAAATATTTTGAGTGATTAAATTGAGGAGATTAAGATTAAGGTAGACTTTCTTTTGGAATTTTAAGAATAGTTACGAATTAGAATTTCGAGGACAAAATTATTCTAAGGTGGGTAGATTTGTAAGCCCACTTCCCAATTTTTTTAATTTTTAATTTTATTTGTTTATGATTAATTTTATGGCCATTGTGAGTCATGCCAAAGCTTGTAGGTGGGCTATGACCATATTAAGGTCATATGACCTCTAGATAGCTTATATATGTATTATTTAGCTATTTTATATTTTTCTACAATTTTTGGATATTTGTAGGTATTTAATATTTAAGGTTTTATTATTTTTTAGGACTTTCAGGATTTACTGTAAGGTCATACGGGGGTATTTCGGGACCAAATATTTTTATTTGGGCTCTAAATGACTAAAAATATTTTCTAGAATATTTTAGAATTTTTTGGTTTTTTTTAGAATTTTTGGAAATTTTTATATAATTAAAACCTATAGAAATAATATTTTATAGGCTTTGGAAATTTACTGTTTGGTCACATGATGATATTTTGTGTTAAAAATATTTTATTTAGATTCTAGACACTTAGAGATATTTTCTAGAATTTTCTAGAATTTTTCTGGATTTTTCTGCAATTTATTTTGATTTATTTGGACTTAAAATGATATTTAAATAATTTTCTGAATTAAATAAATAATTACCCAATAAACCACCCGGGGGGGCCCACCTGTCGGTGCTGCTACAGTAACCGCCTCTCTCTCTCCTATATATATGCATTGTATATTCACAAACCCTAATTAATTATAGCCTCCTCCTTTTGGAGTTTGATCCTGGTGATTCCCCGACTTCCCGAGGCGATTGCCGTCAACTCGGACCTCATTTTGCGTGCCGTTTTTTTGTTGGAAACGTATTGTGGTATAGTTTCTGAATATCTAATTTATTTTTGTAATTTCTGAACCGAAATTTCTAGAAAATTCGTAGAGTGTCGGTTGTCCGAAACTTGACACGTTTTGGTGTTTTCGAGATTCCGGGAGAACCAGAAACCGAAATCACGAACCGTTTGAAATTTTGGAAAGCTAACACAGAGCGCTACGACGTATATTTTTCCCAGAAATTATTTCATTAATTTAGTATTTTAGTTTTTCTGTTGAACTCAGAACTGATCGGTTGATCCCCGTTTTGGTCACGATTAGCCATAACGGCAATATCTTTTGACCAAAGCGTGATTTTGAAGAACGGTCGATTCCAGCGCACTCGTGGCACTGAAATCTACCAAGGTGCACTTTCAAAATCTAGAGTTCACAGTGTTTGACTAAAAAGTCAATGGCACGTCTCGATTTACGTGCCATGGTTTCCAAAATTGAGAAACACGACTTTTGATGGCCAAACTTGCATGTTTAGATTATATTCAGATTATTATTAGGTTAAATTAGGTTTTTAAGTGAATTATTATAGAATTAATTATTATTAGATTAGTAACCCAACTAGCCACTATTTAGAACTAGAACATTAGAATTGATTTGGGGTTTTCGTGCACGGTTCGTGGTGCGATATGTGTTATAGGTTGAAAGCTTCTAGATCAGCATCCCCTCATCCTCTACTTGTGGCTACGGTTTGTGCAAGATTCAGGCAAGTGCACTTTTTGATTGCTTTCGATTCATAGTAGTCTTTTCATTTTATGTCTATACATATGTCTTGCTGCTTGTTGACACGCTCGTCACACGGAGTAGTCGGGAGGGAAAATATCTTAGTAGACATGTGGACTACCCAGAACTATCCTCCGTGTCTTTTCGTGAATGCTAGCAGCTGCACACGACACGTGCAGTGTGCCTTATTTATCCCCTAGCCGTTCACATATCGAAACAGATATTTCACACCACATAGGTAGTTGTCTTTTTATTTTTTCTTTTATTTTCCATCGTGCCATGTCATCAGTTATCTTCCAGTTTTTATATCTCATATGTTATTTTTATGTCTTGTTAATTCTATTATGTTTTTGCATTGCCGTCGGTTTGTGTACTTGTTCTATTCCTGACTGGAAACCAACATTTTTCAGGTTTAGCCGCGATCACTCATAGCATTGGGAAGACTTGGGTATACTGAGGTCAACCTAGAAATAGAAAATAGTTGTACCATTTTCATTAATTATAAAATCTTGTATTTTCTTTAATTATAAATGTTGTAAATGTTGTAATAAATTTAGAAATATGAATAAGCAGCAAATGTTGTATTTTTGAGCATTTATTTCTTGCGGGCTTGACAGCGTTCTACCGCCGACTCTGCGGCGTAGGCTGGCTTGGACACGTCTCGTATCCGAAAAAGCGGGTGCGGGTCGTGACATTGGATTTTATATAAAACCCTCTCATCTCAAACCAATTAAACCAAACCAAGCCAAACCAAGTTGAACCAAACCAAATTAAACCAAGTCAAAATTAAACCAAAGCAAGGCTAAGAAAGACAAGCCAAAACACGGGTCATCTGACAAATGTCAGAATCCCGTACACGTATACTAAAAATATGTAAAACGGAAAACGGAAGTGACAGGTATGCCGCCGATATACACTGGTATACTGGCGGTATGCCGGTCAAAGAAAAATCTATAAGTTGGAAAAAATTTAAAGCATTCCAAAAATCAAAAAAATATAAAATACAGTACAAAGATACGTATCTGTATATAGATACCGATACGGTAAGACGAGTCTCACAGGTGCGCACTAACGACCGAGATTGGTTGTAGTGCCCCGTCCCTACATCGTGTCCCGTTCTTTGTCCATGGGGTGCGCGAGAAAGGAACACTGTCGCTATCGACTCGGTCGGGACCGATAGGTCGGGATCGATCTAATCGATCGAACGGGAACGGTTGAATTAAGATCCATTCCACGTTATGGAATGGCTTCTTCGGAACCAAGTCCCATATTCAGCGGGTAGCGCCTCGAGGATTGACTCTGCGGCTGAGTCGGAAGAGACCTCCCGTTGCTCTGTTTTTTATGCCGCTTGCGTTGGTTTTGGCTTTGGTTTTCTGAATGCGTTTTCATGAATGTTTTCAATAGTTTTCATGGCTTACATTTCGAACTCGTATTTCCTATCAAATTTCTTGCCTAATACAGTATTCTAATCGGTTGCTTGTACGATTTCAGGTGATCGCGTAGGCGACGTCTAGCGCGGCCAACCAGTCTCTCGCCTCAAGTAAAAACTCAAGGTAAGTGGCTGACCTCCTTCATCTCGAACCTCTATTTCAAAAATGAGAACTTGGGTAATGGTAATGAAATGGAATGATTCGCTTGGAAACACTAGTCCTATGTTTGAGTAGAGAAAAGATGAATTGTGTAGAAAAGAGAGAGAATTATTTTAGGCCTGCAAAACAACTAAATGAATCGATTACATAACAAGCCCCAACGGTACCCGAAATATACCTTGTTAACCTATCAAGGTCATGGACAACTTGTCGACAAGGGCGATGGTTTCTTCGAGCGGCAACCCGGGGCCACGGGACTGACTCGGCCTAGGAAGAAACAGGTTATAGCCGAGCTGGGTATGAAGCAACCGGTAAGACGGGGACTTGCATCGGAGTTCGCTACTTGCGTTGCAAGGGTCCCGTATTACCAGGCTATGTCCAGGATGGCTAGTTAATGCCAGTGACCTCCACCTCAAATACTTGATATAAATCGTTATTCAACTAACAGGGAAGGTGATGGTAAGTTTTATGTTGCACGGCAGGCTCTGCCGAGGGAAATTCTGGTATAACTTACTTGGGTTATGTTTTGTTAAATGCTTCGTATGAAATTACCTAGGATGGTTAGAAAGATCACGAAAAGCAAGTTTTGTAAATGTTTATCTAAACTCTTGAACCAAATGAGAGCCTGGAAACTAATTAGCCACTCGCCAGTACATGTTGATTGTACTGATCCTCGCTCTCTCTCTACAGGTGCGATAAATCAGGAGGAGCGTGCCGCGTGAAGGGAGGCTACGCTCGTGTGTTTTGAAGCTTCATCCTCGCGGTCGAAGTTTGGATCCAACCTCTTTTGAAGACTCCGCTGTCGAAGGCCAAGAAGACAGATGGAGCGACTTCCCGTCATCCCAGGTGGTTTTGTAATGCTGGTTGTAATCAAGGGATGAAATGTATGGAATGGCTATCTCGTCGACGTTTATTTTGTAATGGAGTCAGTTTGTAAAAAGCCCGTGCGGCACCTTTTTATCGAGTCTGTAAAATAATGTTCATTATCAATAAAGCTTAAATTTTCTTCTCTATAATGTGTGTCCAATTTACTCTGCGTATTCTCTTGTTGTTGTGTTTCGAATAACCTTATGACTGCCTTGTGCGAGCGCAACTTAGGCTTGCACGGCATCACGCCCGGGGGACGACTATCGATTCTACAGAATCGGGGCGTGACATAATGGTATCAGAGCACGGCTTTACGTCCTTGGCCTCTAGTGTCGAGTTTCTAGTCTCAAATCGTTGGTCTCGTGTCGATGAGATACGTCGTTCCATACGAGGGAGTCTGTAATAAGTTTTGTGACTAATGTATTTTTACCTTCAAAATCTCAGAAGGTGCGGCGGTGAACGTAGCATTGAACGAAGAAAGTGCTTCGAGCGGCTCGAGTAGCTCGAGGCCCGGACCCTCTAACGATGCCATGGAACGGATATTGCGTATGCTGGAAGCACAACAACAACAAGCTCAGGAGAATCAACGCCTGAATGAGCAACATCGACGGGAGACGGAGGCACATCGATGGGAGGTAGAGGCACGCCAGACCCAGTTCGAGGCCCGATTCGATGCACAATTCAAGTTGCAGCAGAAGCAGCTTGATACTCTTCAGCAGATTGTACAGACAGTGGTGGCCAACAACAACAACTCTGCGACAACTCCTGCCGTGACCGAGCCTGCAGCCAGACAAAGTGAAGTCGAACCGGAGGTACCCGAGCTTATGCCTGCAGCACCGAGAAGTTCCAACTTCGACGTGTCAAAATTCACAAAGAGCTTCCGTACTTCCTTCTGCGGTACTGAAGACCCTTCGTTGGCGAACGACTGGCTGGAGGAGTTGGAAGACCGGTTCGAGCTTCTGGGTGTTGATGAGTCCAAGAAAGTCGTATACGCTCAACTTCTACTCCGATTGAACGCGCACGACTGGTGGGCCGTGCAAAAGCGAGCAATCAGACGCGACAACGAGACAGCGACAATATCTTAGGCCACCTTCCGAGAGGCGTTCGAGATCGAGTACCTTTCCGAAGCTATTTGATAAGAGAAGGAGAATAAATTTATGCAGCTAAGGCAATGGAACATGACGGTACGGCAGTATGCAGCAGAGTTCAACAAGTTAGCCAAATTTGCTGGAGAATTCCTGTCCTCCCTGGCGAGTCGTGCATGACGGCTCGAAGTGGGCCTACGACCATCTATCTACGCCCATGTGTCTGTTCCCAAATACCAAACGATGGGGGAGTCCCTCAACCACGCCCTCCGCCTTGAAAGCCAATACCCTCCAGGTGCTGCCGGCGCTGTGCATACATACAATCACAATCGCCCTAGCCACGTAGGAGGAAACAATGTGACCAAGCGTCCAAGCAATAGGCAACAAGGCAGGTATCAAGGGCATAATCCATGGCCTTACTACATCCGTTGTCGCCGGCCTGGTCACACTATCGTCGATTGCCGGATACCAGAGGATGGATGCTGGAACTGTGGCAAGAAGGGCCACAATCGTGCTGAATGTCCGACCTGGCCGAACCTAACGGTGCCCCAACAGCACCGTCCAATGGCGCCCCAACAGCACCGTCCAGGGAATCAAGTTCCAGCGCCCCGAGCCCATCAACCCGTACCACAAAATGGCCAAGACCGTCGCCCCAATGCCCAGGGCCGCGTCTATGCCATGACTCGAGATGAAGTGCTTACGTCAGATACGGTCGTGACAGGTATACTTAGTTTTAATAATGTGCCTGCTCGTGTACTATTTGATTCAGGTGCTTCACATAGTTTTATATCGGCAGACTTTGCCGCCGAACACAAATTTTTGATAATATTACTGGATCTCGACCTTAGCGTAAGCACACCTTCGGGCACACCAATACTCACTAATTTAGCTTACGCCGACGAGATTATCTGTATCGGCGGTCAAAAGATCGATCTTGACGTGATAGTCCTAGACATGAAGGACTTCAATATCATTCTGGGAATGGATTGGCTTGGGCCGTGCAACGCAACCATAGACTGCGCTAGAAAGACGGTCACCTTCCGCGTTCCAGGAGTGCCTGAATTCTGCTTTTCGTATGGTGAGGCGTCGTCGACCTGCATGCTGATTTCGGTAATTTTTGCTCGGAGGATGCTGCATTCTGGGTGCGAAGGCTATTTGGCGTCCGTCCGAGACATGCGACAGGATGGTACAAATGCGGGTCAGACCGACATTGTGGCAGAATTCCCCGATGTGTTCCCGGACGAGCTACCCGGCATGCCCCCTGACCGAGAAATCGAGTTCAGCATCGATACATTCCCCGATACCAGACCGATTTCCAAGGCCCCGTACAGAATGGCCCCCGTCGAGCTGAAGGAACTCAAGGTCCAGTTACAAGAGTTACTCGACAGAGGATTTATTTGGCCTAGTGTTTCACCGTGGGGAGCGCCCGTGTTGTTCGTGAAGAAGAATGATGGGTCCATGCGTCTGTGCGTCGATTACCGAGAGCTAAACAAGGCCACCATCCGGAACAAGTACCCATTGCCCCGTATAGACGACTTATTCGATCAACTGCAAGGCGCCTCGGTATTTTCGAAGATTGATCTCCGCTCGGGCTATCATCAACTCAAGATCAAGTCAGACGACGTGCAAAAGTCAGCTTTTCGCACTCGCTACGGCCACTACGAGTTCCTGGTGATGCCATTCGGCCTGACGAAAGCTCCTGCCGCCTTCATGGATCTAATGAATCGGGTATTTTGACCCTTTCTTGATAAATTTGTGGTAGTCTTTATTGATGATATTCTCGTCTACTCAAAGGACAGAGCGCAGCATGCTGAACATCTACGGGCAGTGCTCCAGACACTTTGAGAGAATGAGTTATATGCAAAGCGGAGTAAGTGCGAATTTTGGCTTAGCAGCGTATCCTTTCTCGGTCATATCATTTCGTCCGAAGGCATTGCAGTCAATCCGAAGAAAGTTGAAGCCGTTGCTGATTGGAAGCGGCCTGCGTCTGCTAGTGAGATTCGAAGTTTTCTTGGTTTGGCAGGATACTATCGACGCTTCGTGACGGACTTTGCGAAGATTGCATCGCCTCTGACTCGCCTCACTCAAAAGGGAGTCGTGTATGAGTGGTCGGATGACTGTGAGGCTTCCTTCCAAGAGCTGAAACAGCGGCTAATTTCGGCACATATACTCGTGCTTCCGGATGGGCCAGAGGGTTTTCAGATATTCAGCGATGCTTCAGGCCAGGGCTTGGGATGCGTGCTCATGTAGCGAAACAAGGTGATATCCTTCGCCTCCAGACAGTTAAAGCCGCACGAGAAGAACTATCCTACACACGACCTGGAGTTAGCGGCGATTGTGTTCGCGTTGAAATTGTGGTGTCACTATCTATATGGCGTGGCGTGCGCAATCTATTCCGACCACAAGAGCCTCAAGTATCTCTTCACCCAAAAGGAATTAAACTTGCGACAGAGACGCTGGCTCGAGCTAATCAAAGACTATGACTTGACGATCGACTACACTCCGGGCAAGGGAAATGTGGTGGCGGACGCTCTGAGTCAAAAATATCTTGCCTCGCTATCCATCAACCGCAAACTACAACAAGATCTAGAAGAAATGGGCATCGATCTCTGGGTTCGATTCAGGGATGTACGGTTGGCGCAGTTGCAGTTAGAGCCGAGTTTGCTGGAAAAGATCATGGCCGCTCAGAAGGATGATCCATACCTGAAGAAAATATGCGAGCGAATTTCGACAGGTAGTGCGACCGACTTTGCGGAAGACAAGACCGGCATGCTGAGATTAAATGGCCGACTATGTGTTCCGGATGATTCAGAACTGCGAAAGGAGATAATGTCGGAGGCGAATTATGTGAAATATACCTTGCATCCAGGCAGTACCAAGATGTATAAGGACCTCCGCACGACCTTCTGGTGGCACGGGATGAAGAGAGATGTGGCGCTCTTCGTATCGCAGTGTATGGCCTGTCAGCAGGTGAAAGCTGAGCATCAGCGACCGGACGGGGAGATGCATAACCTCGCTATTCCCGAGTGGAATTGGGATCACGTCACTATGGATTTTATTGTTGGCCTGCCGAAGACACCACGGGGGAATGACGCCATCTGGGTCATCATCGATCGATTAACCAAGTCAGTGCACTTTATCGCCATCAAAGTTACTTGGAGCGTTGATCGCCTGGCGCAGATTTATCTTGATGAGATCGTACGGCTGCACGGAGTTCCAGTATCCATCGTCTCTGATCGGGATTCACGGTTCATGTCGCGATTCTGGAGTAGCCTTCAGTCGGCGTTGGGTACCAAGTTGCAGTTCAGCTCAGCTTACCATCCTCAGACCGACGGCCAAACGGAGCGCGTTAATCAGATTCTCGAAGACATGCTACGGCTCTGCACAATTGACTTCAAATTAAGCTGGGACATCCACCTACCGCTGGCGGAATTTACATACAATAATAGCTACCAATCCAGCATCCAAATGGCGCCGTATGAAGCTTTGTACGGCCGGAAGTGCAAATCGCCCATTTGCTGGGATGAAGTCGAGGAACGGCAGATACTCGGCCCGGAGCTGGTGGAACAGACTGTGGAAAAGGTCAAGCTAATTCGGGAAAGACTGAAGATTGCACAGAGTCGGCAAAAGAGCTACGCCGACACCCATCGAAGACCGCTGAGTTCCAGGTGGACGATCACGTGTTCCTGAAGGTGTCGCCTATGCGAGGAGTTACTCGGTTCGGCGCGAAGGGAAAGCTGAGTCCGAGATTCGTTGGGCCGTTCGAAATACTCGAGCGGGTCGCCCCAGTAGCCTATAAAATTGCCCTGCCGCCGGCGCTTGAAGGTGTGCACAATGTCTTCCACGTCTCTCAGCTGCGGAAGTACGTGCACGACCCTAGCCACGTGGTGGATTTTGGCCAGCTGGAGCTAAAGTCTGACTTAACCTACGTTGAAGAGCCAGTTCAAATCTTAGAACACAAGGATAAGCTGCCGCGAAGTCGAGTGATCCCACTTGTTCGTGTACTCTGGAGGAACCATGCGGCGGAAGAGTCGACATGGAAACTCGAGTCAGAGATGAAAGAAAAGTTTTCTTCATTATTTTCATAGAAGTAGGTTCTGTCCTTAAGTTTCGAGGATGAAACTTTTTCTTTGTTGGTTATGGTGTAGTGCTCCGTTCCTACATCGTGCCCCGTTCTTTGTCCACGGGGTGCGCGAGAAAGGAACACTGTCGCTATCGACTCGGTCGGGACCGATAGGTCAGGATCGATCGAATCGATCGAACGGGAACGGTTGAATTAAGATCCATTCCACATTATGGAATGGCTTCTTCGGAACCAAGTTCCATATTCAGCGGGTAGCGCCTCGAGGATTGACTCTGCGGATGAGTCGGAAGAGACCTCCCGTTGCTCTGTTTTTTACGCCGCTTGCGTTGGTTTTGGCTTTGGTTTTCTGAATGCGTTTTAGTGAATGTTTTCGATGGTTTTCATGGCTTACGTTTCGAACTCGCATTTCCTATCAAATTTCTTGCCTAATATAGTGTTCTAATCGGTTGCCTGTGCGATTTCAGGTGATCGCGTAGGCGACGTTTAGCGCGGCCAACCAGTCTCTCGCCTCAAGTAAAAACTCAAGGTGAGTGGCTAACCTCCTTCATCTCGACCCTCTATTTCAAAAATGAGAACTTGGGTAATGGTAATGAAATGGAATGATTCGCTTGGAAAACACGTCCTATGTTTGAGTAGAGAAAAGATGAATTGTGTAGAAAAGAGATAGAATTATTTTAGGCCTGCAAAACAACTAAATGAATTAATTACATAACAAGCCCCAACGGTACCCCAAATATACCTTGTTAACCTATCAAGGTCATGGACAACTTGTCGACAAGGGCGATGGTTTCTTCGAGCGGCAACCCGGGGCCACAGGACCGACTCGGCCTAGAAAGAAACAGGTTATAGCCGAGCTGGATATGAAGCAACCGGTAAGACGGGGACTTGCATCGGAGCTCGCTACTTGCGTTGCAAAGGTCCCGTATTACCAGGCTATGTCCAGGATGGCTAGTTAATGCCAGTGACCTCCACCTCAAATACTTGATATAAATCGTTATTCAACTAACAGGGAAGGTGATGGTAAGTTTTATGTTGCACGGCGCGCTCTGCCGAAGGAAATTCTGGTATAACTTACTTGGGTTATGTTTTGTTAAATGCTTCGTATGAAATTACCTAGGATGGTTAGAAAGATCACGAAAAGCAAGTTGTGTAAATGTTTATCTAAACTCTTGAACCAAATGAGATCCTGGAAACTAATTAGCCACTCACCAGTACATGTTGATTGTACTGATCCTCGCTCTCTCTCTACAGGTGCGATAAATCAGGAGGAGCATGTCGCGTGAAGGGAGGCTACGCTCGTGTGTTTTGAAGCTTCGTCCTCGCGGTCGAAGTTTGGATCCAACCTCTTTTGAAGACTCCGCTGTCGAAGGCCAAGACGATAGATGGAGCGACTTCCCGTCATCCTAGGTGGTTTTGTAATGCTGGTTGTAATCAAGGGATGAAATGTATGGAATGGCTATCTCGTCGACGTTTATTTTGTAATGGAGTCAGTTTGTAAAAAGCCCGTACGGCGCCTTTGTATCGAGTCTGTAAAATGATGTTCATTATCAATAAAGCTTAAATTTCCTTCTCTATAATGTGTGTCCAATTTACTCTGCGCATTCTCTTGTTGTTGTGTTTCGGATAACCTTATGACTATGCCTTGTGCGAGCGCAACTTAGGCTTGCATGGCATCACGCCCAGGGGACGACTATCAATTCTACAGAATCGGGGCATGACATTGGTCAATAGCCAAGTAATAATAACGGCAACAAGGAACTAGGGAGCAGGCCATACATAAAGTCTATATCGCAGTACGGTGCATACTAACGATGGAGAGTAGAAAATAAGTCATGGTGCGTAACAAGGCACTAACACAATTTGGTGGCCCATGTCGATCTGATTTTGCAAAATTGTGCAAACTCGCGGTAGTACCTATATTAGTCATACTACTGCGAGACTGCGACTAGGAAGTGCTCATTCACAATTAGGATTAATTTGATTTCTAGAAGAATGGCTAGGACAGGGTATACCATAGGGAAGCCCTTATTCAATTTGATTGTCGGGGTAGTTAAGGTTATGTTATTGTATTTTGATACGATGGTAGGATCAAAGGTGGGTAGACTATTCGTCTGGTAAATTAGGACTTTCTAGCATTCAATTTCTAATCTTGATCATTTGTGGAATTTTATTTTCTGCCTTCTCTAAACATCGTTATATCGTAAGGTACGTATTACTTATTTATTTTTCATTGGCCATAAGTAATTATTTTTCTAAGAGTCAATATTCTATTTTAATCTATTGAGTTTTGAGCCTAACCTGATTCAATTATCCATATATTAATCCCAAGTTGTCTTCGTTCATTTTTCGATAGTTTTATTTTCAAAATTGATACTTTCACTTCAAGGACAGATACTTAACACTTTTCTTATCATGATCATATTGGAACTTGTTTAGTAGCTCATTTGAAAATTCTTATGGAGAGAGTTTAAAAGAATATTCAGTATCTTACAATGGTAAGGCAGATGCACACTGCAGCCATTTATTTGAATTATCGAGACTGCGGGTTCACTGTCCCCAGCAGCGCACTGGCAAGGCATGACCCATAGGTGAAGTAATTTTAAGTAAGCGTAGGTTATCGAATATTATTCAAACTATTCCCTAGTTTCTCTATTTGATATTTGAGTTATTATGTCAATAATGGGTTAAGTTGATAGAGTATTCAATACCATATCATTATTTGAGTCATGATACCAAGAGTTTACTGTTGCTAGATGTACACTAACGAGGCATATATTCTCGGTAAAACAACTTCAGATATACATATAATTTTTAAATACTATAGAGGCTATATCTTTTATTTGCATACGACTATTGATTTTTCATGAACCACAAATCTTGCACTCTCACTCCAAATTGATTTGATATCATATTTCTTATTATCGTATTCTAAATGAACTGGTAGTGCTTTCTTTCTTCCCTTTTCTATTCAAGAATCTCATTTAGTTTCTTTATATTAATCATTAGAACCGATTACTATATTTTGATTCTATTCCATTAGATTCATAATTGTACTTAGATTCTGATTCTATGATCGTGCCTAAATATTTGATCGTGCCAGAACGATTTCGACTTTGATCATTCTTAAATGATTTTATCGTAACTAGACCGTTTTGACTATAAATTCATTGTACCAAATCACATCTTATCTTAGGTTTTAATTCCCTCCACGATTATACTTCCATGATTATACTTAGCTTATTTTGATCAATCGTCATTTTCTTGATTATAATCTTAGTCGTGTCTAATCACGTCCATTGAAATTTCAAGGACAAAATTTTTCTAAGATGGATATATTTGTAAGCCCACTTCCCGAATTTTTTAAATTTTTCTTTATTTTTAGTTTTAAATATTTTTTGAGTTAGAAATATATATTTTT
>JANAVB010007966.1:70000-73792 GCA_029216955.1 Iris pallida
CCTCGATTCCCGGTGTCCGAGTGCCCCCTCCCGTCGGATTTAGTCACTCCTCGGGGCGCCCCTCCCATCGGGACTCGAGCCCCCTCGGGCAGCGCGCTCCCATGCGCTCTGGCCTGCCCCTCGGGCCCCGACAGAGTTCCTGCTACTCCATGCCACTGATCTCCGATCCCCCCAAGCTACTTTGCATCATTCTTTGTCCCTAGCTCCTCAAACGTCACTTCGACGTTAGCTGCCATGCGTAGCACCTCCTGTACCACTGGGATCCTGCCGATACCAATGATACGACCAAGACCGAAGTCCCTGATGATCAGCCTCACTGTAAGTCTCGGTCGTCTGTCCTCAACTTCTGTCTTCTACCAAAAAGTGTTAACGTTCCAACAAGCTTCTTCACCCTTGGCGGGCCCAACCAAGCGGACGGTATGGTTCTCACGAGATTTGAACTTTTGAACCTGCCTACCTTTGTGTTCGAATTTGAAGCTCCTCCATACACATGCGTCATCGAGCAGAACATCACACTCTGTGTATGTCGTCGATGACCCACAGCTCCTTCTAAACTGCGTGAATGATGATGCTCCCATCTCAGATTGAGTTTGTTGCAAAGCTTGATCTCCTTCCTGGCTTCGAACTGCTAAAATCGATATCGCTCTGTGAAGATTTGGCAAACCACTTATCGCCAAAACTGGATTCGTAGAGCAACCCCCACCTGGAGACCGACCAGCTGTCATGGGACCGACAGACTGACCCTCAATCTTTGACTCATCACCATTTATTATTTTGTCTCGACGAATCGAATCCTTCGTATCCCTTAAAACATCTCGAAGTCCCTCCTCAGCAAGTTCTCGACGATCTATCTCCTATCGAACACCTATCGAACCTTTATCCGTTGTCTGTGGTTTGCCTGTATAGCTGAGGGGCTTGAGCCTGTACATGCCACAATATAGATCTCCTCGAGCCAGCTGTTGGAAATCCTTCACAAGAATCCAATCTTTGTCCCCAAATAGACTGCGACAGCCATCATCTGCCAGCCTTCCTACCGAAACCAAGTTGTAGCACAAACTCGGTATATATCGCACACCTTGAGGACGAGCTTCTCACCAAACTCCATCATCAAGTGCACATCACCAATGCCTACAACTGTAGCAGTCTCCTTGTTGTCCATCTTCATACGTCCAAACCTGCTGCCGCGGTATGATGTAAAGATGCTCCTATGTAGAGTGGCATGATACAACGCCCTCGTGTCTATGACCCAGTCGCTATCAAACCATGCCACAAGGTTCTTTTGTATCGGTCGTTGCCATGATGATATCTCCAAACGCCGTAAGATCCTCCTGATCGTCCTTGCCTTTGGCCTTCCCAGCTTTGAGCTTCATGCAGTTCCTCTTGATATGACCCTTTTTACCGCAATGATAGCAGCCCTCCTTACGGTCCACAATCACAAGATCTCGAGAACTCCCCCCTGTCCTCGCGTGTGACTTGGGTCTTTCCTTTCCGTTGGAAGCAACCAGAGTGGACTCCTGCGATGATTCTACTTGCTTGAGCTGGACCTCCTCATTCAACAAGCTACTTTTGACTGCCTCAATCGTGACAACTCCATCAGGCATAAAGTTTCTCACTGACACCACAACGTCTCCCAGCTTTTCGGCAGAAAACTCAAGAGCAATAGGGCCTGAAGCTCATCACCAATCACCATCTTCATCGCAGACAGCTGATTGATGATACCATACATCGGTCAGGTGTTGTGCCACCGAGGCACCCTCTATGTACTTCGAATTGACGAGTTGGCGAATAAGAAATGCCTTATTACCAACCGTCTTCCTTTCGTACAGCAAATACAGCTTCTTCCATAATGCTTTTGTCGAACTCTCCATGGATACATGGTGAAACACCGAGTCATCCAGCCATTGGCGGATGAATCTAACGACCTTTCGATCCAGTCGTTTCAAGTCTTCAACAGTTTTTTCTGATGGCTTTGCGCTGTCGCCCTCCAACGGACCATATAAATCCTTGTACCAGAGTAGATCCTCCATCTTTGGCTTCCAAATTGTCTAGTTCCCCCTATAAGGGTGATCATACGAGTTTTTATCTACTCCGTAGACATGGTTGCCAAAACCTCCAAAGCTCTGATACCAATTGTGGGCGCGTACAAAAGCATTTGCCAACCCACCTGATCAAAACCAGCCCCCCGTCTAGTGGACACCAAGCACAGGATGAAGACAAATATATGGCGGTACGTACGTCACCTGGACAATCTTAACCTTTAATAACTCAGATAAAATTACAAGATTGACAAAACTTACGTTGAACCCTTTGCCCTAATAAGTTCAATCCCCTCACCACTCTCAAGAAGAAAATAGAAGATTACAATTGAGATTACTCACCAACCCGTAGCGATCTCCCTAACTGAAGTTGACGACTCCTTGATTAGATCATCTTGTTCCTTCTGTCTTGGATGGCGAAGTCCTAAGAGCAAAGTACGGACTGTCTCTTAGATTTTCTTATGGACGAGTACCCCGAATCTATACTTTGTGCTGTGCTTTGTGCCTCCACCCTCACCCCATATATATAGGATGAAAAGATCATATTTTAGGTCATAATATGATTTCTTAAATAGGAAGCCCTCAAATAAGAATCCCATCACACCTAAAATAGCCCAATCAATATCTTATTTTAGATCATAATAAGATTTCCTAAAATAAGAATGCTATTATATCTAAAATAGCACAACACCAATTATGGATATCCAAATCTAATCAAATCAAATATTTAATTAGATTGGATTCTACAAATATGTTGTTGGGGTACCTTATTTTCGATGGAGCGTCAAATGGGGGGTGACAATGAGTTGGTACTTTAGTCCCACATCGGGTCGGCGGTGGGATCATGAGGTGTAGATAATTGGGATTGGTTCAAGCCTTACATGAGAATTCTTTTAAGGCGTATGGGCCCAATTTAATATCGTACCTTATGGGTCGACTTCGGTTCGGGTCACACTGCGTTTCCAACAAGTGGTATCAGAGCCCATGGTTACGGGACTAGTTTGGACGGCTCTAATTGGTTCGAGACAGATGGTGCTGAACGTTCATGTGTATAATCGGATTATACGGACTCTTCTCAAAGGGAGTAGGGCATCAACTACACGAATTGGTTTCAAAGGGGGTTTGACGAGCCCAAGGTGGAGCAAGACTTATGGTTGGCACACAATGGTGGTGTGGATGAACGTGTCGGTTTGGTTCTGTGGTCGAATAGATCGAGATGACAATATGTTGGATCTCCGAGTGCTCGGCTGGCATGAACAAATAAAAGGTAGCAAGGAGTGCTAAGGTTGTTCGGCTGGCAAAATGAATAAAAGGTAGCAAGGATGCTAAGATTGTTCGACAAGCAGGAACGGACAAAATATAGCAAGGTGCTAAGGTTATTCGGTAGCAAAAATGAACTAAGGTGGAGATTGTTGGGTTGTATCTCATTTTCGATAGAGCGCTCAAATGGAGGGTGACAATGGAGTTGGTACTTTAGTCCACATCGGGTTGGTGGGGATCATGAGGTGTAGATAATTGGGATTGGTTCATGCCTTACATGAGAATTTCTTTAAGGCATATGGGCCCAATTCAATATCGTGCCTCATGGGCCAACTTTGGTTCGGGTCACACCGCGTCCAACACACACACACACACCACACACACACACCCACACAAACACACACACACACACACCACACACACACACAAACACACACACACACACACACACACACACCACATACACATTAGTATATAATATAATAGTTGTATTATT
>JANAVB010007967.1:0-62834 GCA_029216955.1 Iris pallida
CTGCTGCTGTTGAGCTATGGCAAGCCCAATGCAAATGCTAATGCCATCTGCCTATCTGATATCAAACTCACAAATATTCAACTCTACCTACAACCCTCAAAAATATCTAACAAATAGATATATAAACCTATAATATATCAACTAAATCCTAATTCGAATACCCACTCAATATATAACTCAGATTACTACCATGTATCCTATATGTAAACCCCAATATAGTTTAACCCTCAACTCAAGTCATACTGTTTCAATGGCCAACCTAAAACTCAAAAACCCAACTCACCTACATTACATGTGAGTAATTCCAATATCAACCAAAACTTACATAAAAACAAACTCAGTTTCCTTTTATTTGAAATCTCATGTTTTCTAAGTTCAGTAAATGTATCAGTGAACATGGAGTTCACATGATTCGAACTCAACACCAATTAAAACCCAGGTAAATCTTACAGTTAAACAACTCAAACCAAAGTCGAGCAACCCAGTTTGAAACCCAAAATTAGTACATTCATTCTAATTTAAGTTCATTCATCTCACAGTATCGTATCAGTGAACCTCTTCATTCCTAACCCAAATTTCGAACACCAACAATGAAAACCCAAAATCAAACATGTGCATAGTGTCTATCAGGTATGTGTCCATCCTAGGTGTGTCCACGTGTCCAAAAATCTCATGCAAACAGCGTCAAAATCTCAAAATCAAAAGTATTAGTGACTGTGTGCACACAGGCTCGTGGGGGGGTATCGACTAGCCTAGGGCCTCGTGTGTCCATCCACAAGTGTCGTGGTCGTGTCAAAGGGCAGTCTAGGTCTAGGGGTATGAGCTAGTATCCCTGCACAGTATCCACAACGTGTCATATCGTGATACGGAAGCCGTATCAGACGCGACTGGACGCGCGTACAAGGTCAATGTAAACCCAGTGCACTCGTGTTCTCGTGTTCGATACGACACGAGGTGTCACGAAACTCGAGGGGGTTCTGTCAGTGATAGCCCCCACCTCGCCAAGTGGCACGTGTCCACGAAGTCAAATAAGGAATAATTTAGGGTCGGGTAGCAGGGCAGTGCACGCGCGTGTCATGCTGCATGTCCGTGCCCGTTTTGGACACGAAAAAGACACGAATTCGATCTCAGTCCTTGGGGGATTCAAAACACATATGAAGGGCTACCTAAACATGTAATTTGTTTAAGAAAATATAAATAAAAAGTTCTCACAAGCATTTCATCAAATACCTTCACTAGTACTCCGATACGTGTTCGATACACGTATCAAATGGACACAAATTCCTACCAAACTACATCTACAAGTCCATGGTGCCTATATTCAAGCTATCATGAAGAGAAAACATAAATTTAATAGGATTTGGGGGCATTTACCTATTGGGAGCAAATCTCAAAGAATAGCTCTAAAGGAATGTGTCCTCCTCCAAGTGATATGGCCAAGTAAGCTCCACAACTTTGCTAGCTAGCCTCCAACACCTTCTTCAACAGCAAGGGATTCTACAAGAGACTAGGCTAAATTTGGAGGTAATTTGGATTAAGTGGGAGAAATTTGGGGAAGAACTAATTAGGGTTTTGATATAAAAATGAAAAGAGGCAAGAATGATCAAGTGTTGAGCTTTATAGGGGTGGGGGTTGCCTCTTGGCTGCCGTAGCATGGTTAGGGTTAGGGTTAGGGTTTGGGAATGGATAAAGGCTATGGTCTCTCTAGCAATCAATTCTAAGTCTCAACTTAAGGCCCAAGCTAATTCTAGGCTAAAGCTAATAAAATATCTAGATATTCTCTAACTTAGTTATTAAGTTTCTAACCATCTAACTAAGCCTCTATGGTCATGACTAACATCTAGGTTAGGTCAAAACTAGGTTAGTCTCTAACAAATAGATTAGCACAAATATTTAATTAATAAAAATTCAACTTCATAAAACTTTCAAAATGACCAAAATACCCCTAGGCTAAAAAGTTGTAATTGGTCATCCTAATCATATGTTAAGTCCCCATGGTCTAGTCTCTAGGCTTAGCAATTCTAGGGTTGCACTAGTTAAACATCAAAATCACAATTCGACATTTTAAATAGTTTTAAATTAATAAAAAAATAATCATCAAAATCATTAACATAATTTAAATCCTATTATTAAATGATTAATCTTACAAAAGTTTAAAATTATTCTCATTTTAGAAAAGTGGGTGTTACAATCTCGAATAGCCGTAATTTACTTATTCAACCTCCGAACCAACTACCAACACAATGAATGTCACCAATTCCAACTTGAGTAATTTTCCACACCCGATCCAAAATTTACCAAAGTATTTCGACTTATTAATCCAGATTCCCTTTCAAGTCCATTGTCATTCATACCATCAAAATCGATAAAGCCAATAGCCATATTTCATTTCGATACCACAATTTTCATCGATCAAATCATGTACCCATTATCATTTGTATCCATACACTTTATTAGCAACACACAAATTTTTCGATTATGATTCACCTTCCAAGTTGTACCATCGTTCCAATCAAGTAAAAAAATTGATGTACTCAAAATTTCTCGCATTGATCAAGCCAACATATTAACATTTGAATGTACAGCTTTTATTTCTAGCAACATTAATTTCGAGGGTCACAACGGTAGCAATCGCTTTCATTGATTCTCGACTACATGTATTATCCCATTCCGTGTAACACTTTATCCTCAATTTCGATCTGATTATCCATCAATAAATTTATTTTGACTATCTCAAGGAAACTATCATCATTTGTGCAGCTCAATGTGATTCCACCAACCAGTTTTGACAATTTCCGAATTCTAAATAAAGGCAACCAAGTTTTGAAACCAACATGATCCATCATCCCATCCAACGATGCAATATCAAATTTCCCAATCTCCATTCCATTCTGAAGTTTACTTTTCGACACATCTCGCTCATTCTGACTATACCCACGCAACATACATCTAGGGCTGCAAATGAGCCAAGCTGTTCGCGAGCTGCTCGAAGCTCGGCTCAATAAAAGCCTGGTTGAGCTCGATTCATTTAGTAAACAAGCTGAGCTCAAGTTTCATTTTCGAGCTCGTTTAATAAACGAGCCAAGCTCAAGCATAGAAGTACTCGGCTCATTTGAGCTCGCGAGCTGGTTCGTTTATGAGCTTGCGATGTGAGACTCGTCTCACAGTATCGGTATTTATATACGGATACATATTTTGTAGTGTATTTCGTATTTTCTTAATTTTCGTAATGCTTTAAAATTTTCCTAACTTATAGATTTTCTTCTTGGCCGGCATACCGCCCGTATACCGGAGTATACCGACGACATACCGTCCAGACAGATTTTCCACATTTTAGATATTTTCGATTTCAGATATTTTTATGAATAGTATTTTCGATATTTTTGATGAATAGTGTTTAGATATTTTCATGAATAGTGTAGATGTACCCTATTACCCATTGGATATTTGGTTTTGTTTTGATGGCCATGATTGACCTAGATTTTCACATGGATCATGATCCAACGGCTAAGATTAATTCCCCCTTCTATATATACCATTTCACTTTCTCTCTCCTCCATCTTTTCATTCTCTTCACTCTCTCTTCATTTCTTCTTCCCTTCTCTCCCCCTTGGAGCTTGCCAAGAGCTTGGCCTTGAGGCCTTGGGTGTGGTGTCTAACCCCCTAGGAGGAGGAGTAGAAGATTAGGCTTGGAGCTTAACCTAGGCAAGTACATCTTGCCAAATCCATGAACCATAATGTTTTTGTTGTTATTTTATTTTCCTTGGTAGTAAATACTTAGAATTGTTCTAAACTCATTTTGAAAAAATATGTTTTTCTTACGATTCTCGTATATATGCATGTTTCCAAAATTGTTTAAGCAAGGTTTTGATTTTCTGTTAAAACCCAATATGGACTTAGTAGGAAACTTGGTATCAAAAGTGATACTAGTGTTACCATCATGGATCTTGGTCACATATACATATATGAGGCCCTCACATAGTTTGTATATCATGGATTTTGAGTTTGGTGGCAATCGAAACCCGTTTCGGTGTCCCGAGAACCTCTATTTGGGAGTATTTTGAGGTATTGATCTATCAAATATTTTGATTTGTGAAAACTAATACTTCCATGTTGTAGGAAATTCAATTCTATGCAATTTTGACTTTTGAAAATCCGAATTTCGATTTAAAACGAAGTTTTTATGGCCGAAACAAGTTTTTAGTTCAAAAATCAACTTTCTGTGACGGTTCGGAAAATCCGTCGGAAATCCGCGGAAATCCGTCGGAAAATCCGAACTTCCACCACAAAACTTGCTGTTTCAATCCGGAAAATCCGTCGAAAATCCGCAGTAATCCGCCGGATAATCCGGTTAGGCTATTTTTGTCTGTTTTTGCCCGTTTTTGTCCGTTTTTGATATTTTCTTCGATTGTAATGATTTCTTAACATGATTAGATGATCTTGCATAGTTAGAGAATGATTGTACACCCTATATACACTTGACACTAGCACATGTTCAATCATTTTCTATGAAATGTACTTAGCTTAAATTATTGTTTACCACATGCCATGATATGTCTTTTGATAGATTCTTTCTTACAAGCTATGATAATTGTTACATGTCTTCCTTGCTTACATAATAGTGGCCCGTCGTGGTGCACTCTCCTTACATGTCTTCTTGCCTACTTGATAGTGACCCGTCGTGGTACACTCTTGAACATATCTTTTCTTGCTTACATGATAGTGGCCTGTCATGGCGCACTCTTGATTCCAGTACATGTCTTGCTCCTTGATAGTGGCTCGTCGTAGCGCACTCCTGGCTTCTTGTCTATTATATTTTCTTGTTGTGGCTTGTTATGGTGCACATTCTCGTTATTGTCCAGTCTTGCATGCTCATGTCTAGGATGGATTCTGCGGAATGCCACACCCAGAATCCAAGAAAATGGTAAGGATTATATAACTTGATTGATCTTTAGAACATGGGTGGGGAGGATTTCCCAGTTACCTGTTGCCTTCGGTCTAGGTCGTTATAACATTTAATTTAAGGGTTTGGAGCTATCCGTCGAGATGAGCACTCTCCCAGCTTCACCGTCGTGTGGGAGCACAAAGTCACACTTGTAATCAAAACCCGGCATGACCAATAGGTGGCAGCAGGCAGGTAACCGGACTTGGAATTCTCAAACTTGCATTTGTTAGTAATTAGGATTGTGACAACCCTAGTTAGCTAATGTATAAAGTCGTACTCATTGCTTGGCCGTGACTATTGTATGGAGTCCAGTCTAGTCTAGTTTGCCTAGGCAGTGTTCGGATTTGTTTATTTTAGTACATCTTTGTTTATGCTTTACTTTTGTCGGTAAATGATTAGATACTAAAGTTCTGTTCAGGAGAAGGGTTACAACCCTGGTCCTTGTTTGGTTTACGGGTTGTAACTTGGGTTCCAGAATAGTTCCTAAGTCATCTAATTATTTATCGTTCTATATAGACATGACATGCTCACATGCTCCAGTTACATGACATGCTCACATGCTCCAGTTACATGACATGCTCACATGCTCCAGTTACATGACACGCTTACATGCTCCAATTACATGACACGCTTACATGCTCCAGTTACATAACATGCTCACATGCTCCAGTTACATGATATGCTCACATGCTCCAGTTATAAATTATGCTCACATATTCTAGTTTCCTTAACATGCTCTACAAGATAAGTTAACAAGTTAACAAGTTTTCTTTAAATGCCTTACATGACAAGTTTCCTTTAAAATGCTCACATGACAGGTTTACAAATGATGTCTTCCTTTACATATCTACAGTTAACTCTATATGACATGTTGTTTGTTTATTGTCTCTCATCGGGATAAGTGCATTGGTAGTGCACAAGTCTCGATTAGCTTTACCTTTATGTCTCTATCCGTTGCTTGTTAGAATTAGATTGGTTTTAGTTCATAAGTTTGGCTTCCTTTGTGGTACTTGCTATTGGGGGTCTGACCCCACTGGTTTTGTTTGGCCAGATCTGATAGAGGAGTCCGGAGGATCTTCCGTACCTTCTACTCGTTGGTGATTATCCAGAGCACCAGAGTACCTTAGTGGGTTTTCTATTTTATTCTCCCACTAGTTATGTACATTATTCTTTTGTGGCGTTTAGCCTCCGAGCACGTGTTTAGCTCGTGTTTTGGACTTGACATTTAGCCTACGGGCCAGAACATGATTTGTGTATTCTAGACTATAGCTAGAGCTTATCATGTATGACTATTACTCTTGCTAGTCTTCACTCTGTATTACTAGCTTCATGATCATTGATATATGATAGTTTGGGACGCTTTACTATTTTATATTCCAGTTGATCTTACTTCTTGTACATTGTTTACTGTCTGTGATTGAGATACCTAGGATTGCTTGACCTAGGATCGACTGTTGGCTTGTAGTAGTAACCCCCATCTATACAGCTTATACGTTATTTCGGAGTACTGGTGTACTTTGGTATACGTAGCTGGCCTGGTCCGTCCCTACTTGCCAGTATTCTGGTTCTGGGGCGTGACATAGGTTTTAGTGGTGGCCCACGCAGGTCTGATTTATCAGATATGTGGGGGTTACTGATGTTTAGATATCTCAGTCACAATTCTTCTTTATTGATATCCTTCGTGTTATTCTATATCTCTGATCCTTTGACCTGATATCTGCCTTGATCGTTGATCCTTCCTGTTCTCTCGATTTGATCCTTGTGTCCTTTAACTTTCAAGGACACTATTCTTAATCCTTTCGATCATCTTATTTCGGTTTTGCCAATGGCAGTCAGCGATCTTCCGTTAGGCCAGTTATGGAGGATCAGTCTCAGCATTCAGGGGCAGAGTTCAGAGTTGACCCGAGGACGGAGGTGTCAGTTCAGCCTGATCATCCAGCAGGATTAGTCCTGCCAGAGTCCAGCTTCACCGGCTACCCCGGCAGTCCGGCAGTATATGGCTCAGGTACCATTTCAGCAGCAGCCGATTAGAGCAACAGTTCCGAGGCATGGGCAGGCAGAGTTTAGTATGTCAGAGCAGGTTTTGGCCGAGGATGGTCATGTGGTAGGTATTGTCCTATTCTTCTTCCACTCTTATTTATCTCTTGGGTTACGCATATTTGGCGAGTTTCTCGTCCCATTCTTCTGTCTTCGTAGTCGAGGCATGTGATAACTTTATTGGTATCGATTACGAAGATACGTCCTGGGTAGAGTCATGTCATGGATTAAGTCATTGGTACCGGCTTATTTTGAGAATTGACTTTTATCTAAGTTGTGGAGTCAGCGTAGGCCTGCTCCTACTCAACTGACTCAGGAGACATATTTATTCGTATGCCTCCATCCCTTCTTGATTATAGTTGTGTTATTGCTTACGCATTTACTTATATTACTGTTGTCTTTATCTTACCAACATGCCATGCTTTGCTTTGATTGATATGATTTTTCAGCTCTTTGGTTTGGTTTTCATGCTTGACTAGATTTAGAAAATTCCGAGGACGGAATTTATTTTAAGTTGTGGAGAGTTGTGAGACTCGTCTCACAGTATCGGTATTTATATACGGATACATATTTTGTAGTGTATTTCGTATTTTCTTGATTTTCGTAATGCTTTAAAATTTTTCTAACTTATAGATTTTTTTCTTGGCCGGCATACCGCCCGTATACCGGAGTATACCGACGACATACCGTCCAGACAGATTTTCTACATTTTAGATATTTTCGATTTCAGATATTTTTATGAATAGTATTTTCGATATTTTTGATGAATAGTGTTTAGATATTTTTATGAATAGTGTAGATGCACCCTATTACCCATTGGATATTTGGTTTTGTTTTGATGGCCATGATTGACCTAGATTTTCACATGGATCATGATCCAACGGCTAAGATTAATTCCCCCTTCTATATATACCATTTCACTTTCTCTCTCCTCCATCTTTTCATTCTCTTCACTCTCTCTTCATTTCTTCTTCCCTTCTCTCCCCCTTGGAGCTTGCCAAGAGCTTGGCCTTGAGGCCTTGGGTGTGGTGTCTAACCCCCTAGGAGGAGGAGTAGAAGATTAGGCTTGGAGCTTAACCTAGGCAAGTACATCTTGCCAAATCCATGAACCATAATGTTTTTGTTGTCATTTTATTTTCCTTGGTAGTAAATACTTAGAATTGTTCTAAACTCATTTTGAAAAAATATGTTTTCCTTATGATTCTCGTATATATGCATGTTTCCAAAATTGTTTAAGCAAGGTTTTGATTTTCTGTTAAAACCCAATATGGACTTAGTAGGAAACTTGGTATCAAAAGTGATACTAGTGTTACCATCATGAATCTTGGTCACATATACATATATGAGGCCCTCACATAGTTTGTATATCATGGATTTTGAGTTTGGTGGCAATCGGAATCCGTTTCGGTGTCCCGAGAACCTCTATTTGGGAGTATTTTGAGGTATTGATCTATCAAATATTTTGATTTGTGAAAACTAATACTTCCATGTTGTAGGAAATTCAATTCTATGCAATTTTGACTTTTGAAAATCCGAATTTCGATTTAAAACGAAGTTTTTATGGCCGAAACAAGTTTTTAGTTCAAAAATCAACTTTCTGTGACGGTTCGGAAAATCCGTCGGAAATCCGCGGAAATCCGTCAGAAAATCCGAACTTGCACCACAAAACTTGCTGTTTCAATCCGGAAAATCCACCGGAAATCCGCAGTAATCCGCCGGATAATCCGGTTAGGCTATTTTTGTCTGTTTTTGCCCGTTTTTGTCCGTTTTTGATATTTTCTTCGATTGTAATGATTTCTTAACATGATTAGATGATCTTGCATAGTTAGAGAATGATTGTACACCCTATATACACTTGACACTAGCACATGTTCAATCATTTTCTATGAAATGTACTTAGCTTAAATTATTGTTTCCCACATGCCATGATATGTCTTTTGATAGATTCTTTCTTACAAGCTATGATAATTGTTACATATCTTCCTTGCTTACATGATAGAGGCCCGTCGTGGTGCACTCTCCTTACATGTCTTCTTGCCTACTTGATAGTGACCCGTCGTGGTGCACTCTTGAACATGTCTTTTCTTGCTTACATGATAGTGGCCTGTCATGGCGCACTCTTGATTCCAGTACATGTCTTGCTCCTTGATAGTGGCTCGTCGTAGCGCACTCCTGGCTTCTTGTCTATTATATTTTCTTGTTGTGGCTTGTTATGGTGCACATTCTCGTTATTGTCCAGTCTTGCATGCTCATGTCTAGGATGGATTCTGCGGAATACCACACCCAGAATCCAAGAAAATGGTAAGGATTATATAACTTGATTGATCATTAGAACATGGGTGGAGAGGATTTCCCAGTTACCTGTTGCCTTCGGTCTAGGTCGTTATAACATTTAATTTAAGGGTTTGGAGCTATCCGTCGAGATGAGCACTCTCCCAGCTTCACCGTCGTGTGGGAGCACAAAGTCACACTTGTAATCAAAATCCGGCATGACCAATAGGTGGCAGCAGGCAGGTAACCGGACTTAGAATTCTTAAACTTGCATTTGTTAGTAATTAGGATTGTGACAACCCTAGTTAGCTAATGTATAAAGCCGTACTCATTGCTTGGCCGTGACTATTGTATGGAGTCCAGTCTAGTCTAGTTTGCCTAGGCAGTGTCCGGATTTGTTTATTTTAGTACATCTTTGTTTATGCTTTACTTTTGTCGGTAAATGATTAGATACTAAAGTTCTGTTCAGGAGAAGGGTTACAACCCTGGTCCTTGTTTGGTTTACGGGTTGTAACTTGGGTTCCAGAATAGTTCCTAAGTCATCTAATTATTTGTCGTTCTATATAGACATGACATGCTCACATGCTCCAGTTACATGACATGCTCACATGCTCCAGTTACATGACATGCTCACATGCTCCAGTTACATGACACGCTTACATGCTCCAGTTACATGACACGCTTACATGCTCCAGTTACATGACATGCTCACATGCTCCAGTTACATGATATGCTCACATGCTCCAGTTATAAAATATGCTCACATGTTCTAGTTTCCTTAACATGCTCTACAAGATAAGTTAACAAGTTTTCTTTAAATGCCTTACATGACAAGTTTCCTTTAAAATGCTCACATGACAGGTTTACAAATGATGTCTTCCTTTACATATCTACAGTTAACTCTATATGACATGTTGTTTGTTTATTGTCTCTCATCGGGATAAGTGCATTGGTAGTGCACAAGTCTCGATTAGCTTTACCTTTATGTCTCTATCCGTTGCTTGTTAGAATTAGATTGGTTTTAGTTCATAAGTTTGGCTTCCTTTGTGGTACTTGCTATTGGGGGTCTGACCCCACTGGTTTTGTTTGGCCAGATCTGATAGAGGAGCCCGGAGGATCTTTCGTACCTTCTACTCGTTGGTGATTATCCAGAGCACCAGAGTACCTTAGTGGGTTTTCTATTTTATTCTCCCACTAGTTATGTACATTATTCTTTTGTGGCGTTTAGCCTCCGAGCACGTGTTTAGCTCGTGTTTTGGACTTGACATTTAGCCTACGGGCCAGAACATGATTTGCGTATTATAGACTATAGCTAGAGCTTATCATGTATGACTATTACTCTTGCTAGTCTTCACTCTGTATTACTAGCTTCATGATCATTGATATATGATAGTTTGGGACGCTTTACTATTTTATATTCCAGTTGATCTTACTTCTTGTACATTGTTTACTGTCTGTGATTGAGATACCTAGGATTGCTTGACCTAGGATCGACTGTTGGCTTGTAGTAGTAACCCCCATCTATACAGCTTATACGTTATTTCGGAGTACTGGTGTACTTTGGTATACGTAGCTGGCCTGGTCCGTCCCTACTTGCCAGTATTCTGGTTCTGGGGCGTGACATGCGAGCTGGCTCATTTAGGAGATTATTAGAAGCTCGTTTGTTCTTTGTTGAATTCTAATTATATATATATATATATATATATATATATATATATATATATATATATATATATATATATATATATATATATATATATATATATATTTGTGCACTATATATTTTTATGTCCTTGATAATTGATATTAAGGAACTTTTTTAATTAAAATTTTATAAATAAATTGTTAATATTACAAGTACTCGAATTCAAACCTAACTAAATTGAAATCGAGCTCGTTAAGCTTAATGAGCTTGAAATAAAGTTGAGCGAGCTTGAAATCAAGCTTAACGAGCTTGATTTTGAGCTTATCAAGCTTGAATCAAGCTTGCTTATTAAGCCAAGCTCGAGCTCAAACCAAGTCAAGCTCAAGCTTAACATAAAAAAGCTCGAGCCAAGCTCAAGCTCTAAAATAAAAAAATAATTAAGCTCGAGCTTGAGTTCGATTAATTCTAGTCAAGCCAAGCTCAAGCTTACAAAAGCTTGGCTCGGCTTGGCTCGTTTGCAGCCCTATATACATCATAAGGGTCTCCAACAATCAACTTAGCCTTCGGTCAAGTCTCTACTGTAGTGCCTCGTCTCGCTCAGTCAATCGGAGGAATCAAAATGCCAATGGCGTTCAGACTTAGCCATGCAATGGCTACTCGAAGACCCGCTCGGTCGAGGCGACTCCTCGCTCAGGTAGGTGGCTTCGGTGAACTTGCCTTAGCTTGGCCTTTGCACTAATAAAACAAAAGTTTTCAATGCACCGTAGGCTTGATAATAAAAGAGACGAATCCACATAGATAAGGGAATAATCTCGAGTTGGGTCGATTGAGTTAGAACATGGAAAAAGGTCCCACGGTCGACTTAGAAACGATACACGATGGCTTTCAAAATGACACTCGGTCCTTCGTCCCGTGGCTTGGGAGAAGGAAAAGTTCGTCTTCGCTACGAAGCTAAGAATTTGCCTAAGTCATAGACGTCTCCCGCATAAATGCTTGATAAAGCATGCACGGTCCTATCGTCCAAGACTTGGCATAGCCTTTGCTCACCCCACGGGTTAAGTTGCATTGCATGGCTTGTGGCATAAGTCTAGACACCCAAATAGCTTGGTTGTTCAAAAAGTCGAACGCGTGTACGGTACGTTCCTGCGATGCGAGGCTCGATGGAGCCTTCGCTCGTCAAGTTGTTGTGCAATTAAGTTAGGCTAAGTTATGTTAGACTATCAAAGTTATTCTAAGCACTGTCCTATTTTTTCTGCGATTGTCAAAATTACTTGGTTTCACGATCATAAGGCCTGTCATATGAAGTATGACTTGGATGGTAGTATCGCACAGAACATAAGTTGGCTTAAGGTACGATGTCACAGACTTAGTGTTTAAGGCACGAACCACGGTAGGTTCAAGATGAGTTTGAAAAAGGGCTATCAAATATGCGTTACTGAGTTGAGAAAAATGATAGGGCAACAAGGAAGAATGCTCGCGACCATGGGTCATCGAGGCGGTCTCAAATATTAGAAGCCTTGAACTTGGTCCTAAAAGAATGGTAACATTGGAAGAAGAATGACTGTGTGAGACGTCAGTTCAAGTCGAGTCTTGCATGGTCATGGACAACTTGTCGACAAGGGCGATAGTTCCTCGAGCGGCAACCCGGGACCACGGGACCGACTCAGCCTAGGAGGAAACAGAGTATAGTCATGCAAGGATAATATCATAGGTTAAGCGGGGACTTGCAACGGGGCTATCTACTTGCGTTGAAATGACCCCGATGAACAAAACTATACGTCTAGGATAGCTTGTGTTGCTAGTGACCTTTCATATAGATGGGTCGGTACGGGCGGCAATCTGCAGGTGTGCCTTTGGATTGAGTCAAGTTTAATAGGTACACGATCAGAAGATGATGTTTGGGGCCTACGATTTGGCTGCAACGTAGACACCGTGCTTCGGTACAAGATGTGGCATTGAGTCTTAAGTTGTTGGCATAGAGTTGCACAAGTTGGATTTGAGCCGTTGTGAGTTTAAGTCAGGAATTGCCGCAAGGTAAAGTTGGTTAGGTGACACTAAGTTCACAAGTCTTTATTTGGCCAGTTGGTGATTAAAGCAGTAAGGGCCGCGAGGCGACAATATGGTTAAGTCATACTGAGTTGCGAGACATGGCCTCAATATGGACACACGAATAGATCTTATGATATGATCATGTTGATGGCACAATTGGAATTATAGCACGGTCACATGGAAATTGGGTACTATTGTGTAGTTGCGTCTCTGAGTATGGGCCGAAAGGCAAACATGACTTGATAAGTTGATATTGTTAAGGCACATGATGGTCTAGAGACACAAAATAGGCCGAGAGTCTGTCCTAAAACTGATCCTAAGGCTAGAGTAGAAAGACAATCGTAAAGGGATTATGTTGCACAAAGTAAATGAACGTGTTGGTTTTGTATGGGTGGGCGAAGAGCTCACAACACCAGTACAGTTGAGTACTGATACCCACACAGTTTTCATGTGCAGGAACAGGTAGAAGCTCGTTGGCGCGGAGCTCGCTTGGATGCGTCAAGGAAAGGAGTTCCTTGACGTTTCGAGGCGCACGGCCGCGTGGAGTCTGTACTTATATGGGACATAATATATGGACATCGCCTATCTAAAGCTTCTGCTGGCCTACTCAAATTGTATTGAGAAATGAGAGAGAGAGCAGAGTGACTTGTAATATGAGAAGAGTGAGCTTGAATGATTGTAATCTTGGCCTCGTGCCACATTGTAATCTTTGTTTCAATATCAATAAAAGAGTTTTTTTTATGACTTGTGTTTCGCTTCAAATTTCTGCTGCTGTATCAATGTTTTCGCTTGGGACTTCTGTGCGACGACCCCGTCGTTTAACATGAAGTCGGCCGTTATGGAACCCGCCTTGCGTGAGCGCAGTCTAGGCTCACGCAGCATCACGTCTTAGCGAGGACGATCGTTCCTACGGGAGCGGGGCTTGACATCTACAGTCAGCTATTCTAAGCTAAACCAGACATCCAGTGTCATGCCCTGATTCGACAAACCGTTCGTTCCCATTTCCATTATGTCGAATCGATCGTCCTCGCTAAGGTGTGATGCCGTACGAGTCTGGAGTTGCACTCGTACAAGGAAAGAACATTACATTTGATCATTTTATTTGAAATATCAAGTTAAAACTTCACAAATCACAGAGTAATTGAACACGCAGTATAGGAAGATAAAAATATATTTTTATTGATAGCTTACAACGAAGTAGAAGTCATATTACATTGGATATATCGTTGCGGCTACATTGATTAAAACAAAAGAAATATACTCGCCAAGTTGCCTGAACTAATACTTGGCGTTCCATACATTCACCCTTTTATACATAAGCCTTCGATTAATTGGCTTTAAAATACTTCAGAATAGAAAGAGCTTCAAAATGCCTCTCCGAACTTCAGTTTTGGCTTAGCGTCGTGCACCCCAGAGTCTACGTCACATGTGGGGTTGCAGGGATTAGTACACTTGGGAATGCACTAGTGAGCGGGTCGAACCCACTCGTCTAAACTGACTATGATTATTAAGGTAGACATGCTTTAAAGTTTTTTTTTCTATTTAGAACTAGATGAATTCAGTTCATATCGATATCTATCTTTGAAGTAGTAAAAGCTTACAATGAAACATAGCAGTTTATCTTAATTCTTGCCATAGACGTGCTCGCCCCTGCATAAAATAGAGATAATACTTTTACCTACATAAGACAATAGATGAGCATGCTACTATCTTATATATGGTCATTGGTGTTTGCCACCACAAGGGACAATTATAATGGCATTACGACACACCTTCAATCCAGGTTGCAAGCCCGTTTGAAGTCTCGCAATGCCTCATGCCGAAGCACAACTCATATTTCCCCCTAGGTCGATTCGGTTCCAGGGCCCCGGAATACCTTTTCGAGGAAAGCTAAACTTATGCACAAGTTATCCATGACCATGCCAATGAATGAATAGTTTAATATATGAAACCGATTGCATAGCGTGGACAGTATTTAGTAGCATTATCTTTGACTCACGTGAGAGTTCCTTTCCTCAAAGCCGTATGTTCTGATTTAACGTCCCGTAGGCACCAAATTTCCTGAGGCACCATATGTCGCAACTGACGTTTCATTATATTTTGTAGATCATGAAATAGTCTATCTCTTTTCTAGAACCTTATCTTTTCTCTTTTTGGTGTGAAACTTATATTTTTAGAGTAAATTACTCTAAATCGATACAATTATCCTGAGTCTTAATCTTAGTGGATTGGCATACATTTAACTTGACATCGTCAATTTGAATAAGTTCGAAATAAAAAAATTCGTTTGCGGGAAGGAGTAGAAAAGAAGGGGCCGAACCACCCACTAAGTATTTGATCATGTCGAAAGTCGAAGCGCTTTGCAACGTTCAAACTTTAGTTACGCGAGCTCCTGCAATGGCACCAACACTTAGTCAGAATTCCTTCTTTAATCCTTCATTTCAAAATTAGTAGAATGCATTCAAAAATCGACGCAAAAATGCGTTCATCAAAACCAAGCAGCAAAAACTTAAAAAAATCATACCACAGTCTGATCCTGTCGAAGGGACTCTTATATATAGCTCACTCGCCGAGATGCAGCCTGCTGCATCTAGGACTTATTCCAACAAAAGCTGTTCCATTAGTTAGATCGATTCTCGTAACATTTGTCCAAATCGATTTATTCGATGCCGCAAAGGGTTATCGTAAGCCAAGCTCAGCGATCGAGTTAGATAGCTATCTAAGTTTTCGACCGATCTGACTTGTCGCAAGCATATTTGTCACGATCCGCACCCTGAAGAAGGGCACGAGAACGTGGGTACGTCCAGTCTACACTGCAGTGTCGGTGGTAGAACGCTATATAGTTGTCTATAACATCTAACAACAATATGATATAAACATATCATCTCCGCACGGAGGTATAATATAACATCTCAACTCTATATTTCAATCACAAGTCTAGGGAAGATAGAGCACGATATGGAATCAGATAAAAGAAAGGAACTGAATATAAATAAAGTTATCACACCACACAAGTAGATGTTCAACATAAATAAATACAAGTCCTGAATATAACTAAGTCTCAACTAACAATCGGAACAATCTGATACAAACTGAAAACTATAAATACTAGACTAGACTAGGCACCCTCTACTGAGCTAGATGCTCATCAGGCTCCTGAAGGTCACCCTCATGTGCCCCAAAAAAGGTAGGGCAGTCACCATCATCATCTGTAATATTTTCAACAGGTCCAGTCAGGACATGAGCGAGCACAATATATCTCACGCAGTTCATAACATGTTAGGAAATATAAAGCATGCAAAAGAGTAAGATACATGAACTGTAAGAAGATGTACATGAAAACGAAAGAGAATTTATAACTGAAAATATATACAGAATAAGTAAAACTGCAATAATAGTGATTTAGAGCACAATATGGTTATGTAAACGGCTTAGGTTATACAATAACAATAGGTAGCTCTGTAGAAGCACGGAATTTCACAACCAGAAAGCCCATGCGCCAGACACTACATGCGCCAGAACTCAGATGAAGAACTTCACAGCAAAGTCAATAACTATAGACATTTGAAGAAGGACTTTTTATTTATATATAAAAGTCTATTACATGTCTAGAAAAGGCTGTACAAAGGAGAATTCCTACAAAGGAAAGAGCCTAAGTCTACAGCCAGCGGCCATCATGCGCCTTCAGATAAGCGCAGCAACCACCATGCACCACCAGATAGGCGCAGCATCACTATGCGCCACCAATAAGGCGCAGCAGATATCATGCGCCTCCATCCAGGCGCATCCCATCATCTCTTCAGCACCTCAGTTATGTGCATCCCTTCAGCCAAATTCTTCCAGCCAGGCTCACCTGGCCGAGCAGAGCCCAGTTATGTGCCGCTCTTCCAACCAGGCTCGCCCGATAAATGCTTCGACACAAAGCATTTAACCCTCTGGCTGGAACCAAGGAAGAGAAGAGCACCGCAAATGCTGTGGCCAGGGGAGGCTTCGAAAGATCCTCCAAAGCCGAAGGAAGACCGTGATCGAAACCATGGCTAAAGGAGCAGCTTTCGACATGATCAAAGTGGGGAAACCCCACTTTACAGGAAGAGAGAGCCTTGCACCGCCATTCCGATCTACGGCTCTTCCGAAATAACGGAGACGAGGCTCGAGCATCCTTATCTTTGGATGCAACAGGCACCTTCCGCCTGCCTCAGAAGCCCTCGACTCCGTCTTTTGGATGTAACAGTCACCTTCAAGTGCATCAAAGATAACACAGCGTCTCATCTTCACCTTCGGGAGCACTTCGTCAGCAGAATGCACCCGTATGTTCAAATTCATATTAGAAGTACGTGAGGGAATGAGAAACAAATCTTCTCTCCATGACCACTATTTATAGGCCGGGCAGATCAAACCCACGCGCCAAGTGGATGGCCCTCCGAATTCCGTGCAATGAATTTACATTAAATGGATGAACCGGACGCCTCGAATTCAGCCAAACGGCTATTTATAGCACTCGAAGAGCGAGACAGCCGCATCATTAAAAGACATGTCCGATGCGCCAGCCAGACAGCGCATCACACGGACGCGCCCTTCGGCGTCAGGCGCATCACACAGACGCGCCCTACAGTACTCGGCGCATTACAGAGGGTGCGCCCTCACACATCTCCATACCGAGTGGAACGCCAACCGACGCGCCCACTCAGCTGTCCATCGAACATCACCAACATTAAATGCTGAACTGACAGAGTTGGCAGTACGCCTCCCAAAGTCTGAACAGTTGACAGCTTTTCAGAAAACGAAGCGTCGGCAACGTCAGCATCATTATGACCTTGTTCCGACGGCTACTGCCACGTGGCCACTCCACCATCAGCATGCGCCTCTACGGCCATGCGTCCAAATCAGCATGCGCCTCAAAAGCCATGCGCCTCAGACTGCTCTCTGATCCCGAAAGACAGAAGGAAAGTCGCCTGCATGCGCCTCAAAAGCCATGCGCCCCAAATGGTTTGTAACTCCTAAAGGTTATGAGCCGCAGCCTCCTCCTGCGCCCAATCCAAGGCGCAGCCCACCAGATCACTCCTCTCCACCAAATCTGAGATCTTCGAACCATGAGTCGACGACACGTGTCTTTTGACTCAATTCGTCCAAGATTTCAGCAACGGAAAGATCTTCTCTCTGCTACGTGCCGGCTCACAACAGCAGTATGAAGAGTTCTCCCCCTCGATCAGGGCGCAGCATCCATGCGCCTCCATCAGCAACCTCCACGTGGCATTCCCACACCGGCGCATCCTACATGCGCGCATGAGCAGCCAGCCTGCAAAACTATAAATAGAAGGGTCATCTCCTTCACACAGACACACACAGAGACTCAGAACAGAAGACTCACAACACAGAGAGAATCACCGAGAGGCAGTTCTAGACACTCAACGTCTTCCTCCTCTCAGCAAGCTCCAGCACCCAGAGCAATCCACACCTTCAGAGAACCGATAACCGTCGTCAGCCGGTCAACGGAGTCAACGCATTACCACTCGCTCCATTGGCACTAAGGACCCAGCTTAAACAAAAGTGTACTCCTAGGACTACATCTAAGTCCTATATTGTATCACTGTTCTGTTTGTATTAAGATTTCAATCAAAACAATTTTAATGGCAAACAAGCTGGCGACTCTGCTGGGGACCTCTTTCTCCTCTACCGAGAAAGTCGTGTCACAGGCCGACGACGTGAAGGTGGGCTCCTCCCACAAGACGCTGGTAGTGCGCCTCAATCAACAGGCGTACGAGGAGTTCATTTCTGAAGGAAGTGCGAGTCCTTCGAAGCGGCTGTCGAAGCCGAAGAAGACCCGCGCAGTCTGGGTGCGCAAAGTCGACGCCTCGGGCACCACCGTTGAAGGGGATGCGCCCGTCCAGCCTTCCCTTCCTGTTGACGTCCTCAGCAGTCAAGGTGCGCCCGCTGATGCAGCGCATCTCTCGGGGAAGCGTGCGGCTGACCACGTTCCCCAGCCATCTTCCTCTCAGGCGAGGAAGATACGTCGACGGAGCAGGGGCGCAGCCAATGCCCCGCGCATTACTTCTGATGCGCCACAAAGAGCCTCTGTCTTTGACAGACTCACTCGCTGTAACGGCGAGGAGAATTTGGATGCTGAGTACTATGCGCCCCAGCGGGCTGGTACGAAGAAATCCAAGGCGGCACGGGCCATGCGCCACAAACGTGCTATGCCAGCAGCCGGCCAGAGGCACACGCTTACAATCACACGCGCTGCCGATGGCAAGCTGTACAAGGTTGACTCAAGTGCTCCTGCACCGACAACGAGTCGACCTTCAAAGTCCTCATCTCACTTGGGCGCATTCACTGCGTGCACAACCAAGCCGAGAGAGGCAAACTCAGTGGTCTTGAACTCCCGCGCCTCCTCTGGTTGTGCGTTTGAGGTCCGTTCAAGTCACTTCAAATGCTGTGGTTCCCCCACTACTGATCGTGATGCCTGCTTGGTATTAGATCAGGGGGCGCAGCACTCACCCGACCACCCCGGCGCTTGGCCCTGCCATGCGCCTGAGAGGGGTGTGAGGGTAGCACTCTCCTCCAACGACTTGCGCAATGTGATCACTCACAAGCGCCGGTCAGGAGAGCTGACCAACAAGCATGATGCGCCTCTCACGGGGCACACTTGTGCAGTGGTCACCATCAACTGCTGTTGCAAGACGGCAGAACCGCCAAAGCAGTTGGAGTTCCAACGGCTACAATCATCGACACCCCTCCGACATCGCCTTGGGACAAAGGTGTCAGCAGAAGAGGAACTAAAGATTACGTCATGCAACGTGATCTCCAATTCCTCATCTGTCCGGAAGACGACTGCCAATTCCTTGTCTTCATCTAAAAGCCAGTCGAGGAAAACCAAGGCAGCTGTCACAACCTCTGGGGTGTTCGAAGGCACTCGGTCAAGGAAGAAGTCCTTGGAGGAAGCTGGGGGTAGCCAGACCCTTGTTCAGCCTCCTTCCGAAGACGAAGATGTCCAAAGCACAGCTGCGGCGGATCTTCATCAAGGCGAAGATGGCCTCCCTGAAGCCCCTCAAAATGACGATGTCCTCCAGGACACCGCCGGGGGTAGTGCTGAAAACGAAGAGGCCCTTCAAGACAGAGCTGAGGGCAGTCAGGCCCTTACAGATGCGCCTGTCGAAGACGAACTCCAGAATGTGGCTGGGGGTGGCCAAACACCAGGAGAAGTAACTCCCCCACATGAAAGTGAGGCTGAGAGCGAAGCCTCAACTAATCCATCCACTTTCGGCCGTGTCATGACAGTATACGTGACCGGGGGTGATCTTGAGGCTGATGCGCCGCCACAGGAAATTGTCCAGCGCATAGACTCGTTAGAGGGAGGACTCAAAACTCTCTCTGCCTCAATGCAAGCACTGACTCAAGCAGTGTTTGAGATGCGGTCGGCCTTGATCAGGACACCTTCAAATGGTCCCGACCCAGGAGCTAATGGAGAGTCGAGTGTGCCCCTCCAGCGGACACCCTCAGACACAGAAGCACCCCGGACATCGGAGCCCTCAAACGCTCCACTCCAGGTGGTACCTCCTTCTCCGGCTCCTAGCTCCACGGAGGACGTGGTCGAAATGATCAAAGATCTGCGGGAGCGCTTCGAGTCCAGGAACAGGCAGGAGGAACGCCAGAAGATGGGCATTCCCCAGCCTTATCCACTTGAGTGGAACAAGGTGGTTTATCCCCCAAAGTATAAACCACAGACACTCACGCCGTATGACGGGAAGGACTCTCCACGACGGTACTTGACGTACTTCCAGTCGCAGACAGGGCATCTTCCGAAGGAGGACGCGCTCCTCACCAGCATCTTCGTTGGGGCCCTGAAAGGGGTGGCGTATGACTGGTACTGCAGCCTCCCCGACAATTCCATATCATCCTTCGACGACCTGACACGCCTCTTCCTCGACCGCTTCTACGACGGTGGGAAGGACATGACGATGGCGTCTCTCATTGAGATACGCCAGAAGGACAAGGAAACGGTTCGGGCATTCATCGAACGCTTCCGTCAGGCCTGCTTCAGGTTACCTCCAGGCATGCCAGAACATGCGCTTCTCTCCGCTTGCAGTATGAACATGCTACCTGCAGTAAAGCTCTGGCTTAACTCTACTCCCCCTCCCGATTGGAGCTCCATAATCATTGAAGCTGAAGCTGCAGAGAAGAAGGCGGCCAATGCACGTCTTCTGGGTGTTAGCTTCCCCGCCTTTGACGATAAGGGGAAAAAGTCCGCAACCAACAATTCTGGACGAGAAACAAAGGAGAAACAGGCATTGACAGTTAATGCCTCGAAGGACGCATCGGCGCCTACTCAAAAGCCTCCATTGGCACCGAGACCCAAGGAGGTTTATTCATTCAATGATGACGATACCCTGCAACTCTTTGAGATACTGAAGCAGGGTGACAAGATCAAGCTTCCGGACCCAAAGCGGCCCGATGAAGTCGGGAAGGTGGACAACCCAAGGTACTGTCACTACCATCGGTTTGTCGGACACCCGACTAAGGACTGCTATGTCCTCAAAAATTACATCCAGCGCATGATCAATGCGGATGTAATTTCCGTCGATTACGAAGAGAAGACGGTATCAGCTAATGTGGTGTCACTACGGTTCGGCACCTTGCCGCCGACTACCACACAAGATGGCGTCGTCCCCATCCCTAAGGCGACAATGGAGGTGGTGAATTTGCCACCCACCCGTGACAATGTGAGTGGACTTGTCCCACTCACCACATCTCGAGGAGAGGTCCTCTGGGTTCACCCCGACCTCGTCTCCGAGGTAACTCAACCGGAGGTACGCCCTACCTCCAAAGCAAAAGGCAGGAAGATCAAGTCTTGCCGCACGGTCTCTTCTTCAGCAGAAGAGGCGCTTCCTGTGCAGACGCGTGCACAACAGAACTCCCAGCCCGGTGAAGCTGCCACCGAAGGGGTGCCTCCTGGCACCATCCCTGAGGAGGGTCCATCCAAGCCCTCAGCAGCCAATAAACAAAAGCAAGTGGAGGCCCGTTTCGACAGACCTCTGCGGAAACCCGAAGTTACAGATGAGGAGCTTGGCGAATATATCTCTGCCGATGTAGATGCACCATCCTCTCCAGAAAGTTCGGACGCAGAAGACATAGAACATTTCCACTCATCAGAAGCATCGACGTGGGATTCCGATACCAGTATTGGATCAGTCTTCAGAAAAGTGCTGTCAGCTAACATGACATCGGCGCAGCCTCAGAAAGATGAAGGCGAAGACCAACCGCCGGAACCCTTCGAAGAGGAACCCTGGGCTCAACGCCTAGGAGAGCAATGGGAGTCTCGTTTTGAGTTACGAGAACCTCCCACCGAAGACGAAGTCGAGCAAATCGACATCGGGGATGGGTCTTCTTCTAAACCCATCTTTATCAGCAAAAGCTTGGAAGGAGAAGACCGAGAATCTTTAGTCCAACTCGCTAAGGAGTATATCGACGTCTTCGCCTGGAGCTACGAAGACATGCCGGGTCTCGATCCACAGATCGCGATGCATAGGTTGAACATCTTACCAGATGCCAAACCTATCAAACAACAACAGCGACGCTTCCGCCCGGACATCATGAACGCCATCGATCAGGAGGTAGACAAACTCTTGACCAGTGGCTTCATCCGTGAGGAACAACACCCAGACTGGGTAGCCAACGTCGTCCCTGTCACCAAGAAGAACGGGAAGATACGAGTCTGTATCGACTTCAGGGATCTCAACTCCGCTTGCCCGAAGGATGAATTCCCGCTCCCAATCACCGATGTAATGATCGACAACACATGTGGCTTTGAACGCATGTCCTTCATGGACGGGTATTCAGGCTACAATCAAATCAAGATGTTCCCCGATGACGCAAAACACACGTCATTCAGGACTCCAAAGGGTGTTTTCTGCTACACCGTAATGCCCTTCGGCTTGAAGAACGCCGGTGCAACGTATCAGCGAGCTATGAGCACCATCTTCCGTCAACATCTTCGCAAGACAGTTGAGTGCTATGTTGACGACATCGCAGTCAAGAGCCGCCTCAAAAGAGATCACCTACAGGACCTGAAGACGGTCTTCGATCTCATGCGGGCGCATCAACTCAAAATGAACCCCGCTAAATCCTTTCTGGAGGTTTCTAGCGGCAAATTCTTGGGCTTCGTCATCACAGCGAAAGGCATTCATGTTGATCCTGAGAAGACCAAAGCCATCCTTAACATGGACCCTCCGAAGAACCTTCGAGAACTTCGGGGCCTACAGGGACGTTTGGCATACATCCGGAGGTTCATAGCAAACCTCTCCGGTAAATGTCAACCCTTTACTCAGCTCATGAAGAAGGGAGTCTCTTATGTCTGGTCAGAGGAGTGCCAAAAGGCTTTCGACGACATCAAGGCTTACTTAACAAGCCCGCCAGTCCTAGTGGCACCTGTCGCCGGCAAACCATTCCTCCTCTACGTCCGTGCCATGGATCATTCCCTCGGCGCTTTGCTAGCTCAAAACAGCGATGCAGGCTACGAGCAAGCAATCTACTACCTCAGTCGAACACTCATCGGGGCCGAACACCGGTACAACCCCGTTGAAAAGGAGTGCTTGGCTTTGGTGTTTGCCATTCAGAAGACTCGTCATTACGTCTCGGGCCAGACAATTCACGTCATCTCCCGAGTCAATCCGCTCAGAGTTCTCATGACAAAGCCAGGGTCATTAAACTCCCGGCTGGCTACATGGGCGATCCTACTAACACCATACAACATGGTGTTTGTCCCGCAGAAGGCAGTCAAGGGTCAGGCTCTGGCTGATTTTTTAGCTGCACACCCCATCCCAGAATCTTCAAAACTCTATGAAGACATCCCGGATGAAGTTCAAGAATCAAAGGTCACTGAAGAAAGCCCCATTTGGCGGATGTTCTTCGATGGCGCTTCAAGAACGGGCCCCAATGGCCAAATCATCGCAGGAGTGGGGGTAGTCTTAGTCTCCCCCGATCAGCTGGTCATCCAGCGCGCATACTCCCTTTCGAAGCCGTGCTCCAACAATGTTGCTGAGTACAATGCACTCGTCATGGGACTCCAGCTAGCACAACAGCTGGGGGTGGATCATCTGGAAGCCTACGGCGACTCGAAACTCGTCGTAAACCAGATTCGGGGGCAATACGAGGTTCGCCATGAAGATTTGATCCCTTACCATGAAGTTGCATTGAACATCATTTCAACCTTCACTGGGTTCTTCATCGAACATGTGCCCCACCTACAAAACTTGGAGGCTGACGCTCTAGCTGGCCTCGCAGCCTCATTGGCCGCGCCCCTTGGGACTCAATACTATGTCACGGTAACTGGCCGAGACTTGATTTGTCCCAGAAACAACCTATGTTTGCAAATGGCTCACGCCATGCCGACAAACACTGGGGTTAATGTCCGAGACTGGAGGTTCCCGTTCATCGACTTCGCTGTCTACGGAATCCTTCCAGAGGACCCGAAGGAAGCCGTCTCAGTCAGGAGACGCTCTCTTCGATTCTACTACGATACAGCCACTAAAACGCTGTACCGACGCTCCTTCGACGGGCTTCTCCTTCGATGCCTGTCTAACGAAGAAGCGGCCGAAGCTCTTCGAGAAGCTCATGACGGAACTTGCGGAGCTCACCAACCAGGGCCTAAGTTGCAAGATCGACTGCGACGTATGGGCTACTACTGGCCAACCATGGTTGCCGACGCAGTGGAATATGCTAAGAAGTGCCATGCATGCCAACTTCATGCAGACTTCATACATACACCATCTGAACCTCTACATCCTACAGTCGCCTCCTGGCCATTCGAAGCCTGGGGCATGGACATTGTAGGGCCAATCACCCCTCCTTCATCGAGAGGACACCGCTTCATCCTGGCCATCACCGATTACTTCTCCAAATGGGCGGAAGCAGTCCCACTAGCAGAAGTAAAAAGCTCCAGGGTGGTCAGCTTTATCAGACACCATGTCATTTACCGTTTCGGGGTACCCGGCAAATCATCCATGACAATGGTCCTCAGTTTATCAGCCACATTTTCAGCAGGTTCTGTGACAAGAATCGCATTCAAAACGTGGCCTCAACCGCCTACAATCCGGCAGCAAACGGATTGGCCGAGGCATTCAACAAAACTATCGTCAGACTACTTAAAAAGGTCGTGTCATCCAACAAACGCGACTGGGACGAAAAGCTTGGCGAATGCCTTTGGGCCTACCGTACAACGGTACGGACCCCAACAGGCAACACTCCATTCTCCCTGGTCTACGGGAGCGAAGCAGTACTGCCTCTCGAGATACAGATACCTTCGCTCCGTGTGGCCATCACAAACGATCTCACAGAAGAAGACAATCAACGTCGTCGTCTGCGGGAATTGGAGGCACTTGACGAAAAGCGTCTCCTAGCTCAACAACGCATCGAACTTTACCAAGCCCGTATATCACAGGCTTTCAACAAGAAGGTCAAGCAAAGAATTTTCCAAGTTGGCGACCTGGTTTTAGCAGTTAGAAGGCCAATGGTGTTAACTCACAAGACACCAGGGAAGTTCGAGCCCAAATGGGAAGGACCTTTCATCATCGAGACGGTATACTCAAACGGTGCTTACCGGCTCGCCAAACCCAATGGGGACTTGTTCATGATGCCCATCAACGGCAAGTTCCTAAAGAAGTACTACTCTTGACATCCTCCAAGACATGTATTTCCCCAAATAGCCTCTTTTCACAAAATCAATCGCTTCCGGAATCCAGCTGTTCCATGGCATCCTTCCGTAGAAAGATAACCACGTCCACATTACCTCTGAGTTGTCTCTCTACATCCTACAAAGCGGAACCTTACACTTCGTGAGCTTACGCTATCCTTCATGTTTACCACGTCCACATTACCTCTGAGTAAACATCCCGTACAAGCAACTCCTACGTTGTCGTACATTTGATCGCAGAACTTCCACGTCCACATTACCTCTGAGTTGTTCAGCGTGTCCCACAGGATCATTCCTACCACGTCCATAAACACCTCTGAGTAGGAAGATTCTATCATTTGAACCTAATGATTGCCATGTCCACATTACCTCTGAGCAAACATGTTGGTTCCTTTATACTTATTATCTGTACCTAAAAACCAAGGTGCACAAAAGATAATAGGTCCACATAAATCATCAAGTTCATGAAATTAAAAATGAACACATCAAAGAGATAGTGTATTTCTTTATTTTTAAAAAAAAAGGGAGTACAGAAATACGCTATTTCCCTAGCAAGAGTTACAAAAACACACAAAAAAGAAGAGAAGCTACAATCCCCGATCCTCCCCAGGGTGGGATGAGAGTTCTCTGACTCGACGTCTCAGGTCGGCAGTGCGAGTTTCCACAGTCGCCTGGACTCGCAGCTCGGCTTCTTGACGCATTAACCCGACAGCCTCAGCAGAAGTTTTACTCTCATACTTCTCATCAAGCTGTCGTCGCTGTTGAGCCAAAGCAAGGGTCCGCTGAGTAAGAGTCGCTTCCTCCCGTTTGAATGCCACGTGTTCAGCCAGGACGCGCTCAGCCTCTAGTTGAAGTTGGGCCCGCTGGTCTTCAAGACGGCACATCTGAGCATCAACTTCTGCGATGTTAGCATCCACCGCAGCTTGCTTTTCCGTCGTCTTCTTCATAGATTGAGACAGCTGCTCCGCCGCAGCCTCAGTCCCAGCCACTTCACGCTCCCAACTGCTCACCTCGGCTCGATGGGAAGCCTCGATCTCAGCCATCGACTTTCCTATCTCTGCATCTACCAAGACCGAGAGGTCATTTCGTTGGATGCGCTGCAGTTCCGCGAGCCGCTCGTCCAGCTCCATCATCGAAACCTCCAGAATTTCGGCCATATGGTCATGGCCCTGGTGAATACGGATCAGCTCAATACAAGGCATTGCCAAAGCTTTTGCCGCCGCAAAGCTCCCCTTGGCATCTACCACTGCAGATACACCTTTCTCCAGCATTTTGTACACTCCCTCGACGAGGAATTTCACATACCCGTCGGCTTCCGCCAGCACCTGCGGCGTCATAGCAGGAGTTGAGGGAGCTACTACAGTTTGCGGATCGGAGGAAGATCCGCCGACCTCGATCTGAGAGGTTTGAATCTCGGCAGCAATAGGCTCTTCATCAACAGGGCCCAGACTGCTGGCCCGAGGAGTCAAAGGAACAGAAGGAGCAGGCATATGCGTCATGATAGTACCCCAAGTGGAAGGAGCAACAGAGGGTTCCACACCCTTACCCTTCTCAAGACTGGAGAAATCACCGACGTCAACGGCTACCTCTTCCCCCGACATTCTATCAGCATCAGCCACCTCCCCCGGCAAAACGGGGAGGTCAACATTTATCTTTTGGCCAGCCCCAGGAGACAAGACTGGCAGAAGAGTCTCATTCTTCTCAAGTCCCTCTACAGGGACAGAATCTGTCGCTACCGCCTGATCGGTAGCCATCTCTATGTCCATGGTTGAAGCCAAGGAAGGATTCGGCAATGATTCAGCCGACCTCCCTTCATCATGACCAGGAGGGGAATCAACCCTCTCCTCTATCCCCACTACTTCTGCTGCCCCCGCAACAGACTCCTGCAGCTCCGGAGCGGTGTCATCGGAAGATGATGAACTCCATTCCTCTTCATCACCAGGAAGCTGCGCACTTGCTAAAACATGTGAAGCCTCCGCTGTGGCCTTCGCCACCTCGGAAGCTGCTACACCCTCAGATTCCCTCCTGACCAGAACCTCCACAGTATCCTCCGGATCTTCCTCCATGAGAGACATCATTGTCGGCGGGATACGCACTTCAGACGAGCTCACCATCTCTTCTCGCCTACTTCCACCCGACTTTGGGGTACGAGGTTTTCTTTTTAGCGGCTCCTACAAAAGAAGGTGAGGCCTCGTAAGTGGCGGAACCAAAATCAGATTTAGTAGGATAACCTTACCTCTTCGGACGCCGAATCCGATGATACCGTCGGTAACGGTGCCTTCTTCTGCTTCTTCGATACAAAAGATTCAGCTCCTGTATCTGCACATCGTTTCGATCGATCGCCAGAGGGTTCTGCTTGTGATGCGGAGGCGGCACTCCGTTGACTCACCCCTGACGGACGATTCGGTCGGGCCTTCACTGGCGTATCCCCAGTCGCTGCTAACTGGGTGCCGCCGATAAGGCTGGTCTCCCTGTCATATCCGGAAGGCGGGGCAGCCATAACGCAGTAAAATTTGGCGGCCGAGTAAAGAATGGGCGGCCGCGGATCGGGGACGGGCAACGTAAAACGAGCTCCGGTACATCCGGCATTATAGTAATGCCAAGCTCGTGCACCATCCAACAAACTTCCAACATACCCTAGGGTATTACTGGGGTTATCCAACATCATCTGAGCATAACCAAATTGCCGCGCAAAGCGGCTCGGCAAGTAGGATTCCAGGTAGCACTGATTCCTGTTCCGGTACACCAGATGGGACGGCCGGATACTTTGCAACCAACGAAATCCCCATTGAGGCAGAGTGGTGGTACCTTCGCCCAGGTCCCTTAAATCCTCGTTGGCCTCAAAACCCAAATAGATGGGACCAACTTTGGTGATCTTCCAACCCTGAAGACGGGATAAAACCTTTCTACAAACCGGGACACCAGTATGCGACCAGCTCCTCCGATGGAAACGACGAAGGAATGCATCTCCAGCCCTATAATCTCCTTCCGAGCCTGGGCTCATCACACTGGGATGATGCAAAATTAGCCATCCCATCAAATAGTGAAACGGCAGTTCGGCGCGCGGGAAGTTATTGTTTCGGCCTCTGTCATGAATCACATTTCCAGCAAACTCTCTCAAACCTCGCTGCAGGTTACATACCATTGCGGGGAGAAGAGCCAAACGCCGACCGAAAACCAGCTTCACGGCTGGCAGGATTAAGTTTCGGGTTACCCTCTCTACGGCACCGGATCCGCCCGCAAATACGCAATCCCGGAGCCATATCATCAGGTAGGATGCCAACACCGCCTTGGGTGACATCCGATAAGCAAGATGCCAGAAGCAGCTGTAGGAGCGTGCATCTGACTGCTGGTCCTCACTTCCTCGGGGATTTTTCTCCCCTAACCTGCTCATTTCGGACAACACTTCGCTACGAGAGAGCGCCGGTGGAGTGGAAAATTGTGAGGGATCCTCCTTGTCTTGTCTAAAGACATGATCTCTCCAAGCGGTCACATGAGGCTGCGTCCCGTTCCTATCCCGTCTCTGCATATAGTAATGATGACTCGCCACTTCCTTGAAGACGGCCGTCATCTCCTCAGCCCTGTCCCCCAGGACTTGAAATTCCTCATTGGTTGGAAAGTACTCTTCATAGGGTTCCGACCCCCAAGGGAGTTTTGACACCTCGTACATCTCATGAAGTGCGAACCCTAATTCCCCCACCGGGGTAAAGAAGGTCCCGGTATGGATATCAAACATCTCCAGGAGTGCGAGGAACATGTGCCTATTAAGGTCAACACCTGCCTGGGTAGCACGGATCGCGGCAGTCAACCCGATCTCTCGGAGCTCAGTTTGAAACCGCGACAAGATCCAGAGCGTCAGTTTATCCTATTTGGAGACGTAATGGCACCAACCCTCCACCCGAAACTCTCCTGTCGGGTAGGAACGTTCCATCAAAAACATACGATGTGTAAAAGTCGAAGCACTATAAGCAAACATATCAATGGGTACATCACTGAAGAGGCTCCCAGGACGTAAAGTCCGCCAAGTGTAAGAAGACCCAGACCTTACAACGGTCAAAGCATCCCTTTGGTCGGAAGTAGAATCAATTTGGATGACACCAGTCATCGCTCCCCCCTGAGAAGGGGTAAGCTCCCAAGACATTCTCCTCTGGGAAACGAGGCGACAGAAGGACGTCAAAGGCCACTGACGTTCAAGTTGCTTAACAGTCATATGCACTCCATTCGCAGTAAAGAACCAGTCCTCCTTGACCTTCAGTACTGACGAGTCAGTAGAAGTGAGACGGTCTCCAAACAGGAACTCAGGCTTCAGAAAGGTCACTTTATCAGATGTGGAGGGTTTAATGACTCCACGCTCCATCATCCGTTTGAGGAACCAATACGGCTGTTCACGGATTAGGGTCATTCTCTCAGGAGGCTGATCCAGCATAAGAACATCTTGAGCAGGGTTCATCACCCCCTCGTTATGCTCTACTCCCATTTGGTTGAAGGCAGCCTCCGAGAAAACTTCACTCAAAAGCGGGATTGCCATCGACACTAGTAAAAGATCAGAAAAAGTCAGAAGAGAACACACAAATGTGTCTAAAGGAGAAAACTGCGGCGCATCATCAGGGTTTGAACCCATGCGCGTCAGCAGTATAGCCTTGGCGCATCTTCAGGGTTTTGAACCCATGCGCGTCAGCGGAATAGCCTCGGCGCATCCAAGGTTTAAACCCATGCGCGTTGGCGGACAAAGACCACGGCACATCATTAAAGACTCAAGGCCTATGTGCGTTGGCGGGACAATGAGACTTACCAACCACCTCCGGCCGAACTTCGACAGGCCGACGGGGAACGACCGCCGCCGCAACATCCGCGGACTCTTTCGCTTTCTCCTTCCCCTTGCCGGCAGCGCCGCGAGGAGTCTTGGGAGCCATTCTCTCGAAGAAGGAGAAGTTAGGGTTTTGAAGAAGAAACTCTAAAGAAGCAGAGGCACAGAGAAGAAGAACTCTTTCTCTCTCCGACTCTTACCTATTTATAGGGCATGGTCGTACGCGTGAACAGATGACGTGTGATCTCAACCGTCGCCTCGGGTTCTGTGCAAGGATAGCAGCAAATAAAACCAAAAGATCATCATTAATCTTTTCGGTTACCGAGGCACCATCATCATTAACTGAGAAGAGCATGCGCCCGAACAGGCATGCGCTCAGAAATCATGCGCCCTGACCTCCATGCTTCTTATTCAAAGTATTCCAAAACTTACTCAAAAGTTTTGAAAACTTTGAAGGGGGTCTTGTAGAAGCATGGAATTTCACAACCAGAAAGCCCATGCGCCAGACACTACATGCGCCAGAACTCAGATGAAGAACTTCACAGCAAAGTCAATAACTATAGACATTTGAAGAAGGACTTTTTATTTATATATAAAAGTCTATTACATGTCTAGAAAAGGCTGTACAAAGGAGAATTCCTACAAAGGAAAGAGCCTAAGTCTACAGCCAGCGGCCATCATGCGCCTTCAGATAAGCGCAGCAACCACCATGCACCACCAGATAGGCGCAGCATCACTATGCGCCACCAATAAGGTGCAGCAGATATCATGCGCCTCCATCCAGGCGCATCCCATCATCTCTTCAGCACCTCAGTTATGTGCATCCCTTCAGCCAAATTCTTCCAGCCAGGCTCACCTGGCCGAGCAGAGCCCAGTTATGTGCCGCTCTTCCAACCAGGCTCGCCCGATAAATGCTTCGACACAAAGCATTTAACCCTCTGGCTGGAACCAAGGAAGAGAAGAGCACCGCAAATGCTGTGGCCAGGGGAGGCTTCGAAAGATCCTCCAAAGCCGAAGGAAGACCGTGATCGAAACCATGGCTAAAGGAGCAGCTTTCGACACGATCAAAGTGGGGAAACCCCACTTTGCAGGAAGAGAGAGCCTTGCACCGCCATTCCGATCTACGGCTCTTCCGGAATAACGGAGACGAGGCTCGAGCATCCTTATCTTTGGATGCAACAGGCACCTTCCGCCTGCCTCAGAAGCCCTCGACTCCGTCTTTTGGATGTAACAGTCACCTTCAAGTGCATCAAAGATAACACAGCGTCTCATCTTCACCCTCGGGAGCACTTCGTCAGCAGAATGCACCCGTATGTTCAAATTCATATTGGAAGTACGTGAGGGAATGAGAAGCAAATCTTCTCTCCATGACCACTATTTATAGGCCGGGCAGATCAAACCCACGCGCCAAGTGGATGGCCCTCCGAATTCCGTGCAATGAATTTACATTAAATGGATGAACCGGACGCCTCGAATTCAGCCAAACGGCTATTTATAGCACTCGAAGAGCGAGACAGCCGCATCATTAAAAGACATGTCCGATGCGCCAGCCAGACAGCGCATCACACGGACGCGCCCTTCGGCGTCAGGCGCATCACACAGACGCGCCCTACAGTACTCGGCGCATTACAGAGGGTGCGCCCTCACACATCTCCATACCGAGTGGAACGCCAACCGACGCGCCCACTCAGCTGTCCATCGAACATCACCAACATTAAATGCTGAACTGACAGAGTTGGCAGCACGCCTCCCAAAGTCTGAACAGTTGACAGCTTTTCAGAAAACGAAGCGTCGGCAACGTCAGCATCATCATGACCTTGTTCCGACGGCTACTGCCACGTGGCCACTCCACCATCAGCATGCGCCTCTACGGCCATGCGTCCAAATCAGCATGCGCCTCAAAAGCCATGCGCCTCAGACTGCTCTCTGATCCCGAAAGACAGACGGAAAGTCGCCTGCATGCGCCTCGAAAGCCATGCGCCCCAAATGGTTTGTAACTCCTAAAGGTTATGAGCCGCAGCCTCCTCCTGCGCCCAATCCAAGGCGCAGCCCACCAGATCACTCCTCTCCACCAAATCCGAGATCTTCGAACCATGAGTCGACGACACGTGTCTTTTGACTCAATTCGTCCAAGATTTCAGCAACGGAAAGATCTTCTCTCTGCTACGTGCCGGCTCACAACAGCAGTATGAAGAGTTCTCCCCCTCGATCAGGGCGCAGCATCCATGCGCCTCCATCAGCAACCTCCACGTGGCGTTCCCACACCGGCGCATCCTACATGCGCGCATGAGCAGCCAGCCTACAAAACTATAAATAGAAGGGTCATCTCCTTCACACAGACACACACAGAGACTCAGAACAGAAGACTCACAACACAGAGAGAATCACCGAGAGGCAGTTCTAGACACTCAACGTCTTCCTCCTCTCAGCAAGCTCCAGCACCCAGAGCAATCCACACCTTCAGAGAACCGATAACCGTCGTCAGCCGGTCAACGGAGTCAACGTATTACCACTCGCTCCATTGGCACTAAGGACCCAGCTTAAACAAAAGTGTACTCCTAGGACTACATCTAAGTCCTATATTGTATCACTGTTCTGTTTGTATTAAGATTTCAATCAAAACAATTTTAATGGCAAACAAGCTCCACCATACGTGAGTGTACAATGGATGCGCACAATAGTGGTACAATGGGATTTGATTACATAACCATTTCCTACTCACCCTTCCCAATCACTACACAAGGATCCAATCCAGTTACGCTACCTTGTACAATAGTTCTCCATGAAGCTCATGTGATCATGAGAGTACAAGATGCACAATAAGTATACATGAATAGGGGTGTACAATAAACACAATATATTCGTGAAACGCACATCACAATATGTATCTGTTGAACACAATAGAGATAACATCGCAAGAGAAGATCCATATAGTACCAATCCGTGATAACAATCGTGCCAGTATCAAATAAAGTAATCTAGAGTAAGAATATAAGTCCTGACAAATATGAAACGATCAGAGAATGTACTCGCCTGTCACCCTGTATGACTGATATGAATAAATGTTCGAACTGGTGTCACAGAGTCCTATTTAGAGTAAAACAGGTTATTTAAGTACTCAATTTGAAATAATGGAAATCTGCAATACAAACTACATGATTCCAAGTCAACTAGGTCAACAAGTCCAATCTAGGTCAACTCTAGTCCAACTAGGTCAACCACAAGGCTATCTTGGTCAACTGGTCAAACTTAGGCTAACAAAGTCAAACTAGTATAAAGTCAACTATACCAAGTCATTCCTACTTAGATACCCTAGTCTAGGTATTCTCATGCCTAATATTACCTTATACATGTATATATCTGCATATATAAATACACTCCTTATCTATCCTAGGAAGTCTATTACCTTAGATAATCTAGGTAATTCCTATTACCTACTTCCAAGGGAAATACACTACCCTAAACTAGAAAACCCTTACCCTATCTATACTGGTATCCCCCAAACCATACCTTAAACTAGGAATCCTATTACCTAGAGTAGGTAATTCAAATCCTATAGGCTGATAGGCAAGGCCCTTTACTTACTTAAGACAAGGATAACTAAATCATATATATATATATATATATATATATATATATATATATATATATATGCAAATGACCTCTAGCCTAGTGGTTAAGAGAGATGCATGCGGCCCGAGTGGTCAGGAGATCGAATCCCAGTGGGAGCGATTCCAGAAACAATTTACCTGATTCCAAAATATATATATATATATATATATATATATATATATATATATATATATATATATATATATATATATATATATATATATATATATATATATATACATATCCCTCACTAATACCCCTAAACTCTAACATACAATACATAATATATGTAATCCTCACACAAACTCAAATAAAATCCTAATCTAAACTCTAACTCACTGTCACATACACTAGACACACACACTAGGGGGAAAAATAGGCTGCCCAAGGGGCTGCCCCTGCTGTCCAAGGGGACAGCAGCCCCCTGCTGCTACTGCAGCCTATTCTTCTTCTTATTTTTCTTCAATTCCTCCTTCTACTCACAGCCCTTGTTATTGCTGCTGATCATTCCCTCCCTCTCAAACCAACTCAAAATCCTAGGTCTCATATCCTTCACTCTCATCTAAAATCTAAACATATAGGTAAAACATAGATATAGATATATATAACAAACCTATATATAAATAAATCTATACATGTAAGATACATATCTATAGACATATATATATATATATATATATATATATATATATATATATATATATATATATATATATATATATATATATATATATATATATATATATATATATATATATATATATATATATATATATATATATATATATATATATATATATATATATATATATAATATATATTATATATAAATATATATATTATATTATATATATATTTATATATAATATATATTATATTATATTATATATATATATATATATATATATATATATATATATATATATATATATATATTAATATATATATATATATATATATATATATATATATATATATATATATATATATATATATAATATATAATATATGTGCCAGTTTTCAATTTGTTCTAGTTCATAGGTTTAGATATATATAGGTAGAGTTATATATATCTGATATATATATATATATATATATATATATATATATATATATATATATATATATATATATATATATATATATATATATATATATATATATATATATATATATATATATATATATATATATATATATATATCAGATATATATAACTCTACCTATATATATCTAAACCTATGAACTAGAACAAATTGAAAACTGGCACATACTGGTACCTACATGAACATGAATTCAGAGTTATATATATATATATATATATATATATATATATATATATATATATATATATATATATATATATATATATATATATATATATATATATATATAAAATATATATATATATATATATATATTTTTTTTTTTTTTTTTTTTTATATATATATATATCAGATATATATAACTCTACCTATATATATTTAAACCTATGAACTAGAACAAATTGAAAACTGGCACATACTGGTACCTACATGAACATGAATTCAGAGTTTTATTTGAAACTAAAGCATTGAATTTGAATCCAAAACCTACATCATAAACCAAATTTGAAAACAAACAAACCAAGGTTTATATAAATGAACTTCTTTTGAAACTTGTATTAAACTTCACTATTTTTGCATTCGAAATCAAACTACCTATAACATTCTCAGACAAAACTCCTTTTTGAACCAAGACTCAATTGAAAACTCAAAACAATGTGAAAATCAATCTGAAAAAAATTAAAACCCAGATAACCATGTGAAATTATTTGAAAACAGAAATCGAATTTAACCTCTGAAATTTATTTGAAAGTCATTTTCGAAATACCCATTTCTACGTATCAGTCAAACCTAAATCGAACCCAATACTTGATAAAACCAAAAACAGTGTGTGCTGAGTGTTTCTTATATGTAGACGTGTCAGGGGGGGTGCATTCATGTCCACACAAGTGGACACGAACGTGTCCATACGAGAACAAACACGCACAGACACGACTGCTCTGCACAGTCTCGTGCGGGCGTGTCACAGAGTCGTGCGCATGACACACGACACGTGACACGTCGTGCTCGTGTCTATGGGTAGAAGGGGACTAGGGGTACGTGTACATGTGTCTGTATCGTGTCCAAGTGAGTCGTGTCAGGAGTTTTACGTGCGTATCAGTAAGGAAATTTCTCGCGTGTACAGTATGTGCGTGATTGTGCCGGACCCGTACGAGATCGAGAACTCCCTCGATACTCAATCATTTCACCTGAAATTTTGTGGGTGGCCTGACAGTCATGGCCCCCACGTGTGCACCAAATTTGGTGTGTCGAAGTGTCGTGAACAGTGAGATAGGGGACCCGAGCAGCAGGACACATCATGAGGGTGTCGTGCAGCGTGTTCGTGTCCATTTTGGACACGGACACGAGTCCAAATCCTACTCAGTCAGTAGGGAAATTAAATTACACATATAGGGTACGTTTTTGTTCAATTAGTTTTACAAATTACTAATTTTTTATTCTATGTGACATTTCATCGAATACGAGTTTAAAAACACCGATACGTGTCCGATACAGACACGAAATGGACACAAACTCCTACCAAACTTGGGCTACACCTAGGGGAACCCTAAATGGATGCATCTATGGAAAGAAATTAGGAATTTATGGGTGTTTGTAGGGTTTTACCTATTGAGGGTGAAACCTCAATGAAAAGAGCCTCGACTCGACGTCGTCCTTGATTTTCTGCGGTTCAAACGTCCTCCAACCTTGCTAGCTATCCTCCACAAGCCTCCTATACTGTTGGGGATGATGATGCAATTGATTAGGATCAAATTGGACTTAATTTGGATATTTGGGGAAGGATTTTGGGGAGGAACAATTAGGGTTCTAAGAAATTGTAAAAAGAGGCAAGGGTTTTTACTAAGGATGTTTTAAAGGATGGGGGGGCACTTGATGGCTGCCATAAGATGGATTAGCGTTAGGTTTTAGGTATAGATGAGTGGCTAAGATCATTCCACCCAATTCCAAGCATTCCTATTGGTTCTAGGCTTTCTTTTCACAAATATCCTAAGAAAAAATATCCTACTTATAAATATCTAGATATTGCTAACCTTGGCACTTAGTAGGAATGTTCTAACCATGATCCTAACCTCATGACTAATCTAGATTAGGTTAAACTTCTAGGTTAAGGCTTAACTAATAGATTAGCACAATATTTAATTAATATAATTTATAATTTCACAAAATTATCAAAATAACCAAAATACCCTTAGGCTAAAAAATTGTAATTAGACATCCTAATCACATGACTAAGCTCCCATGGTCATGGTTAGTCTCTAGGCTTAGCAAATTCTAGGGTTACACTAGTCAACCATCAAAATTACAAGTCGTGGTTTTAAATAGTTTTAAATTAACTAAAAATTACCAAAAATTATAATATGGTTTAAATATCATTATTAAATGATTATAATTATAAAATTTTAAAATTACCCTTATTTTAGAAACTGGGTGCTACAAGTCTACCCTCCTTAGAAAAAATTTGTCCTCGAAATTAAAATGGTCGTATTCCTTCTAGGTCAAACACCCCCAATAATCACAATCTCAACATACAGTCCGATAATCATATGCGTCTGTCTAAAATCATGATACTCGAAATCTTCGTCATGCTAGTGAGCAAGGCTACGATATTCACAGAGTCCTTGACTATGGTACATACCTCTAGAATCATGGTATTTAAAAATTTTGCATTGCCGCATGCTTGGCCGCAAAAACCTTAAATTCCTACACCAGAGAAATACGTCCAAAATCTGACTATATGTCCTCATTATGCCAGCTAACATGACTATAGAAGACTCTAGATCCCATAATCGAGACGACCTAGCCCATACGACTTATCTCAGAAGAAAATAATCACAATGAAACATCTGAACAAAATTTATCAACTACCAGGTACGGATAGAATCAAATTTCAAGACAGTTATAAGGGGGCAAATACGAAAATGGAATCGAAAAGATTGGAACCTGCAATCAGCTCTCTCTCTGCCTGTGCATCCTCGACTGCCATAGCAAAAGCTCACCCCTGCTGTCCTCCTCTGGCCTGCTGCTGATGCTGGACAAACCTCTGCTGCTGAGTCTGCAACGGTGGTCCATTCTGTTGCCCTGTCGGAGCCCTAGCTCCTGCTGCCGCCTGAGTCACTGGTACCTTGTTCCTGGGACAATCCCTACACTGATGCTCTGCTGAACCACAAAGTAAACACAGGCCCTGCCTCTTCCTGCAGTCGCCCCATCCATGACCTTACCTCTTATAGAAGTCACATGTAGAGTGCTGTTGCTGCCTGGGTACCTGCTGGTGAAGTACATGTCCCTGGCCCTGAAATAGCTGCTGAACTGGCCTCTGCTGGATGTGAGGGCGCTTGGCTGGCCCTATACTAGAACTAACCCCTAATGCATCACTGCCCCTCTTCAGCTTGAGGCTGAAGTCCTCCTCAGCTATCTGTGCCTCCATCAGTATCTGCTCGAAGGTTGCATCGCGTCGCTCGGAAGTATGAGTGCGAATCGCATGAATAAGGCCTCTCCTGAACTTGCGGGCCTTATACCCCTCATTCTAGATCAGGTCTGGAGCAAACCTACTCAAACGGAAGAACTTCGCTGCATACTCGTCCACCGACGAGTTCCTCTGCAATAATCCGACAAACTGGGCCACCAAAGCTGTAAGAGCCACGTCGGGGTAGAACTTCTCCTTGAAGAGCCGCCTAAAGTTCTCCCATGATATACCCTTCACTGACACCTGAGGGTCTGTCCGGAACCACGTCAAAGCGATGTCAAAGAACTGGCTAGCCGCAGACGTCACCCAAAGTCCCTTCGGGACCTCTGCTAACTCCAGGCTCCGCTGGACATCCTCCAACCAGTCATCTGCATACAGGATACCCTCGGTACCCTTGAAGTCCTTCGGGTTCATCTTCCTGAAATCTAGACATGTGCCAGGCCTCCTCTGACTCTGCTGCTGCTGAACTGGGGCACCCTAATTTGTACCCGGGACTACCCTCTCAACTGCTGTCATCGCCAGCTGGTAGGAGTTCTCCACACTCTGTCGTAGCACCTCTGTCTGGCGGTAGAATGCGTCAGCCTGATGCTGCTGTGCCTATGCCTGGGCCCTCTGGGTCTGCATCATCTGCTGTATAAGGGCCATTATCTGCTGTGCATCCGTCGGTAGCGGAGGTGGCGGTAGAAGAGTCTCAGGAATGACTATGGACGGTCCCACAGCTGGAGGTGGAAGACCTCCTGGAACAGTCGCTGCTACTCCTGTCTGAAGGGCAGGAACTGAGGTGGCAGCTCCCTCGACTGCTACTCCCATAGCCGGAGGTGGAAGACCTCCTAGAACAGTCACTGCTACTCCCGTCTGAAGGACAGGAGCTGAGGTGGCAGCTCCCTCGACTGCTACTCCCATAGCCGGAGGTGGAAGACCTACTGGATTGGACCTCTCTGGAACAATACTAGATCATGCTGCCTGAGAGCGAGTAAGCGGCATCCTGAGGACAGATTGAAACAAGGAGATCAATATGGCACATGATAAGGAAAATCAAGGAATGACAATTAAATTCAATTACAAGAAGAGTTGTCATGGTAATCAAAAGATCAGAATTTTCCTAAAATGTGATTGAGTAACTCCTAACATATCCTAGATCCAATGTCCTAGTCGCAGGCTCGTAATTATACTCCAAGTCGAGCACCATTACGAGATCGTACTAATTGCGACATCGACCTGCATGGGCCACCACAAAAACGTGTCACGATCCGCACCCTGAGGAAGGGTACGAGAACGTGGGTACGTCCAGCCTACGCCACACTGTCGGCGGTAGAACGCTGTATAGTTCGTCTATAACATCTAATATCTAACAATAATATGATATAAACATATCATCTCCGCACGGAGGTATAATATAACATCTCAACTCTATATCTCAATCACAAGTCTAGGAAAGATAGAGCACGATATGGAATCAAATAAAAGAAAGGAATTGAATATAAATAGAGTTATCACACCACACAAGTAGATGTTCAACATAAATAAATACAAGTCCTGAATATAACTAAGTCTCAACTAACAATCGGAACAATCCGATACAAACTAAAAACTATAAATACTAGACTAGACTAGGCACCCTCTACTGAGCTAGATGCTCATCAGGCTCCTGAAGGTCACCCTCATGTGCCCCATAGAAGGTAGGGCAGTCACCATCATCATCTGTAATATTTTCAACAGGTCCAGTCAGGACAGGAGCGAGCACAATACATCTCACGCAGTTCATAACATGTTAGGAAATATAAAGCATGCAAAAGAGTAAGATACATGAACTGTAAGAAGATGTATATGAAAACGAAAGAGAATTTATAACTGAAAATATATACAGAATAAGTAAAACTGCAATACTAGTGATTTAGAGCACAATATGGTTATGTAAACGGCTTAGGTTATACAATAACAATAGGTAGCTCCACCATACGTGAGTGTACAATAGATGCACACAATATTCATACAATGGGATTTGATTACATAACCATTTCCTACTCACCCTCCCCAATCAATACACAAGGATCCAATCCAGTTATGCTACCTTGTACAATAGTTCTCCATGAAGCTCATGTGATCATGAGAGTACAAGATGCACAATAAGTATATATGAATAGGGGTATACGATAAATACAATATGTTCGTGAAACGCACATCATAATATGTATCTGTTGAACACAATAGGGATAACATCGCAAGAGAAGATCCATATAGTACCAATCCGTGATAAAAAATCGTGCCAGTATCAAGTAAAGTAATCTAGAGCAAGAATATAAGTCCTGACAAATATGAAATGATCAGATAATGTACTCGCCTGTCATACTGTATGACTGATATGAATAGATATCCGAACTGGTGTCACAGAGTCCTATTTAGACTAAAACAGGTTATTTAAGTACTCAATTTGAAATAATGGAAATCTGCAATGCAAACTACATGATTCCAACTCAGCTAGGTCAATAAGTCCAATCTAGGTCAACTCTAGTCTAACTAGGTCAACCACAAGGCTATCTTGGTCAACAGGTCAAACTTAGGCTAACAAAGTCAAACTAGTACAAAGTCAACTATACCAAGTCATTCCTACTTAGATACCCTAGTCTAGGTATTCTCATGCCTAATATTATCCTAGGAAGTCTATTACCTTAGATAATCTAGGTAATTCCTATTACCTACTTCCAATGGAAATACACTACCCTAAACTAGAAAACCCTTACCCTATCTATACTGGTATCCCCCAAACCATACCTTAAACTAGAAATCCTATTACCTAGAGTAGGTAATTCAAATCCTATAGGCTGATAGGAAAGGCCCTTTACTTACTTAAGACAAGGATAACTAAATCATATATATATATACATATCCCTCACTAATACCCCTAAACTCTAACATACAAAACACAATATATGTAATCCTCACACAAACTCAACTAAAATCCTAATCTAAACTCTAACTCACTGTCACATATACTAGACACACACACTAGGGGGGAAAATAGGCTGCCCAAGGGGCTGCCCCTGCTGTCCATGGGGACAACAGCCCCCTGCTGCTACTGCAGCCTATTCTTCTTCTTATTTTTCTTCAATTCCTCCTTCTACTCACAGCCCTTGTTACTGCTGCTGATCATTCCCTCTCTATAAAACCAACTCAAATTCCTAGGTCTCATTCCTTCACTCTAATCTATACAGGTAAAATACATATATAGATATATATATAACAAACCTATATATAAATAAATCTATACAGGTAAGATACATATCTATAGACATATATATATATATATATATATATATATATATATATATATATATATATATATATATATATATATATATATCAGATATTTATAACTCTACCTATATATATCTAAACCTATGAACTAGAACAAACTAAAAACTGGCACATATTGGTACCTACATGAACATGAATTCAGAGTTTTATTTGAAACTAAAGCATTGAATTTGAATCCAAAACCTACATCATAAACCAAATTTGAAAACAAACAAACCAAGGTTTATATAACTGAACTTCTTTTGAAACTTGTATTAAACTTCACTATTTTTGCATTCGAAATCAAACTACCTATAACATTCTCAGACAAAACCTCTTTTTGAACAAGACTCAATTGAAAACTCAAAACAATGTGAAGATCAATCTGAAAACAATTAAAACCCAGATAACCATGTGAAATTATTTGAAAACAAAAATCGAATTTAACCTCTGAAATTTATTTGAAAGTCATTTTCGAAATACCCATTTCTACGTATCAGTCAAACCTAAATCGAACCCAATACTTGATAAAACCAAAAACAGTGTGTGCTGAGTGTTTCTTATATGTAGACGTGTCAGGGGGGTGCATTCATGTCCACACAAGTGGACACGAACGTGTCCATACGAGAACAAACACGCACAGACACGACTGCTCTGCACAGTCTCGTGCGGGCGTGTCACAGAGTCGTGCGCATGACACACGACACGTGACACGTCGTGCTCGTGTCTATGGGTAGAGGGGGACTAGGGGTACATGTACATGTGTCTGTATTGTGTCCAAGTGAGTCGTGTCAAGAGTTATACGTGCGTATCAGTGAGGAAATTTCCCGCGTATACAGTGTGTGCGTGACAGTGCCGGACCCGTGCGAGATCGAGAACTCCCTCGATACTCAATCATTTCATCTAAAATTTTATGGGTGGCCTGACAGTCATGGCCCCCATGTGTACACCAAATTTTGTGTGTCGAAGTATCGTGTACAGTGAGATAGGGGACCCGAGCAGCAGGACACAACATGGGGGTGTCGTGCAGCGTGTTCGTGTCCATTTTGGACACGGACACGAGTCTAAATCCTGCTCAATCAGTGGGGAAATTAAAGTACACATATAGGGCTACGTTTTTGTTCAATTAGTTTTGCAAATTACTAATTTTTTATTCTATGTGACATTTCATCGAACACGAGTTTAAAAATACCGATACGTGTCCAATACGGACACGAAATGGACACGAACTCCTACCAAACTTGGGCTACACCTAGGAGAACCCTAAATGGATGCATCTATGGAAAGAAATTGGGAATTTATGGGTGTTTGTAGGGTTTTACCTATTGAGGGTGAAACCTCAATGAAAAGAGCCTCGACTCGACGTCGTCCTTGATTTTCTACGGTTCAAACGTCCTCCAACCTTGCTAGCTATCCTCCAAAAGCCTCCTCTACTGTTGGGGATGATGATGCAATTGATTAGGATCAAATTGGACTTAATTTGGATATTTGGGGAAGGATTTTGGGGAGGAACAATTAGGGTTCTAAGAAATTGTAAAAAGAGGCAAGGGTTTTACTAAGGATGTTTTATAGGAAGGGGGGCACTTGATGGCTGCCATAAGATAGATTAGGCTTAGGTTTTGGGTATAGAAGAGTGGCTAAGATCATTCCACCCAATTCCAAGCATTCCTATTGGTTCTAGGCTTTCTTTTCACAAATATCCTAAGAAGAAAATATTCTACTTATAAATATCTAGATATTACTAACCTTAGCACTTTGTAGGAATGCTCTAACCATGATCCTAACCTCATGACTAATCTAGATTAGGTTAAACTTCTAGGTTAAGGCTTAACTAATAGATTAGCACAATATTTAATTAATATAATTTACAATTTCACAAAATTGTCAAAATGACCAAAATACCCTTAGGCTAAAAAGTTGTAATTAGACATCCTAATCACATGACTAGGCTCCCATGGTCATGGTTAGTCTCTAGGCTTAGCAAATTCTAGGGTTACACTAGTCAACCATCAAAATCATAAGTCGTGGTTTTAAATAGTTTTAAATTAACTAAAAATTACCAAAAATCATAATATTGTTTAAATATCATTATTAAATAATTATAATTATAAAATTTCAAAATTATCCTCATTTTAGAAACTGGGTGCTATAATATTACATAGGCTGCAGCCTATCGGAAATGGGGCACTACATCCAGCTAACTTATCTGAGATGAATAGCTGCTAGGGACATGCTTATCTCTTATCTTAGAGACAACCAATTCTTATCATAGGGACAGTCTATCTTAACTCAGAGACAATCTATGATCCGATCAAACTAAGGGACATGGGACACCACCCCAATCTCATGAACTTATTTCCAAACTTGAACAACTGAAATATCAACGCCTACAAATCCGAAACTTAGGCAACCAACCGACACTCTAGGGTCAAGTCTATCTACCTGTACTCATCCTCGATTATATGAATGAAGTTATTCTAGACTTACCCACAACCGACAAAATATATCCATCAATTCTTATGGGTCAATCTCAAAGCCATCATATAAAAGGTTATCAATCAATCATCCAAATATTCAGTTTTTACTTGCATAGACGTAGAATCACTTGTTCAATCAGACTTTTGTTCTCATATCGTACTCAAATTGCGTCTATTCAATCAGGCCAACTATTTCGAGTCATAATCCAACATCGCTATCTCAATAGTCTATCATTTATAATCTTTTTCCTTCAGTCTCTTCGCGACATATTCAATTTCTATATATTTTTTAGATCATCGACACGGTTTGTACTCTTTAACCAACAAAATAAGGCAACTATATATTTATATTTCCTCCAAAAATATCCTTTATGAATCCTCTACTAGCACCAAACACGGTCATCTCTTAACAATTCATGTAATCATTAATATTTTTTTTGCATCATCTCCTTGTGATTTCCATAAGAAGATTCATAATTCGTGCACCGATCCAATCACTATGGCACTAATCATCAAGCATACGTATCTCGGTCATCTAGTTGAATATGATATAACTCATTAGCTAAGTCCCAATCCCACAATTCTATATTCCACCCTAACTTATCATTCATGCGACAACATTATCCCCGACAGGGTCTATTACATATTGCTGTATCTCGATACTTATTGGTATCCCAGCCATCAGAGTCTCATAATGAACATCTACTCTTTTATGCATTAAGGGACAAGTGTTCATTTCTCTATGCCTCAAAATAATTAAGAGTCATAACTTGTTAATTTGGGATGCGTCTAAGTCTCACAAGCATAACTGTACGTGTGCAAAAACTATCTATTTCCTCAAGTCCATTCTTTATATTTGGGGCGCTGATGCAACTTTCTGCATCTGCTAAATCGTTCACAACATTCCGATAAGCGCCTAACATCACCATTAAATTGTCGATGTCCAACATATAATTCTATTTACTCAATTTCAACATCATTCTATCTTTGGTCTTTATTATTCTCCCAAAATCTTTTGATTGCAACACCCCACTATCGTCACTGAGCCTACAATTATTTTATCCAACTGATTCAAGTCATCGCCTGAATCTATAATTCATACCATTCCCAACCAACTAAGGCATTCATTTCATATTATCAATTCTAATTATCCAGCATAATGCTAATCATAATCATCACAATCTCGCAATGAGTTATCCGATCTTAATTATCAAGGGACACGCCTAACCGTCATGTATCAATCGTAATCCAAGATACAATTCGATACTACCCAATACCTTACAAGTAGAGCATCACTATGCTATGAACAGGGTCAAGGGACATCTTATCACTAAGAGGGTAGAGCCATACACCACTCAGAGTTCAAGCCATCACCGATACAATATTCCTCTTCGCATCAAACCAACGTCAATAATGGACTATTCATCTTGTATTGCCTCTGCCGACCACAAATACCAACTAATTCCCTTGCATCTGAATCATAACCGAACCAACACATATGAGCCAACTCAAAGATTCTGTCGATTCTCATTCACTGAAGTCATGCATAATTTTTGTTCCAACATACCATGCCATCACCCACTGCCAATTGCCACATAACAATCGACTTCTATGAATCCTACACTCAAGAAATTAAGCACACATTACCAAATTATTATAGCATCGCATCATTGTTATTCGTTTTGGTATCATTAAGAATTCAATACAGCACACATATCACAACCTACATATTTAGACTTATTGTATGGAACAGTCAGTGAGCGGCCAGGAGGATCAAAAAAATTTCGGTCAAGGGAACAACTTAGAATAATTTGGAAACAACACTGAATAATCTCATATGCACTTGAGTCATCGTGGAAGCAACTTTGATTCATCGTAGAGGCAACTTTGATTTCATCGCGGAAGCAACTTTGAGTAATCGCGGAAGCAACATTTGAGTCATCGCAAAAGCAGCTCAGAATCATCATAAAGAGCAACTTTGATTTGACATAAATCAAATAAGAATCCAAGAACGTAAAGTTGTGCTCTGATACCATTCTGTCACATCCCGATCCTAGAAGATCGAAAATTAGTCACTGGACGTGATGTCGTACAAGTCTAGATTATCTTGTACAAGTGCAATTTAGACTTGTACGACATCACGCCTAGTGGCTAGTTTTCGATCTCTCGGGAACGGGGCGTGACATGCTCGACTGGGACGTCGAACGTCGTTGCTCGAATCCACATGTCGGAAATGGCTCAACGCTGCGGCCTCTATGAGTCGGTGGATGCGGTGAGATTCCTCGTCGAGATCGTGCTTGCCGTGCTGCGACGCTGCCAACGAGAAGGAACCGATTTGCGGAGGTCGCCTAACCGTGCAGCTCCGTCGTCTGCTTTCGACACCGGTTGGATAAGGCTTGCAGATGGTTAGAGGAGGGTGGCGGCTAGGGTTTGTGTTAGGGAGGAGAATGGAGAGTAGGAATATATATAGAAGAAAGAGTGAAAGAGATGGACGGTCGCATAGTGTAACCCCACTTTCCACTTTCTGGGATTTAAAATTATAATTTCTATAAATAAATAATTTTGGTTAAACAAATATTTGGATAATAAATCTTATAACTATTTTGGAGGGAAATTCGAATTTATACTTTGGGAGGGAATCCCTAGTTTGTTACAGAGAATTGGAGTGGTCCCCATTTTTCAAATTCTCCTAACCATTTACTAACTTATTTTTCTATAACTTTTGCAATTAATGAAAGGGGGGGTCCTTCCTGTATAATGGCCTTTAGGTGGAGGGTTTTTTTGTAAGATCGATTTCACATTAAATTTGAATACTGGAGAGAGAATAATACTTTCACTTCATTTCGTTCAGAGCTCCATTCTTTTTCCCCCAAATCCAAGACTGAACCCTAACCCTGATCTCTACGAAATTCGGCCATGGCGAGGGCTCTCGTACCAGCGACGGCAACATCGTTCCCTCGACGGCGCAACTCTTTTTTCGACAATGTCTAGTCTTCTCCACCAGCGGATAGGGTTCGGCTCTTTTCATCTCAGCGACACGAGCTCGTCGTTTCCCTTACTAATGGCGGTGATGGCGGTTGAGACGTGAAACCGACTTCAATGGCGACGACGTTGCGGTGTGTCAACCACCACTGCGACCCCACGAAGCTCACGGCGGCTTGAGACGGTCCTGTGACCCCGCTTTCCCGAAATTATTAAATTTCATATTTTCTGGTTTTTATAATTTTAAACATATTTTATCTATGGTTTTAATTATTGATGATTTGATAATTCCTTAATTAATTTTTCTATTCTTACTAAAGCAAAATTTCTTGATAAATTGTTGATGATTATTAAAAAGAGTGCAATTCAAAATTTTAGGTTCAAATAAGTTTTTCCCTCCATTTGTAACAACCCCTTGCCCAAGTTTCCTAACAAACCGTAAAAAACTTTCTAACCAACTATTGTTAACAGTTGCAATAAAACAAGTTGTTTGTAGTTTTTTGTAAATTTCCTAAACACTCTATATAAACCCAAGTCTCTCTCTCTTCATTCTGCTACTTTTTTCTAAAAGTTGTCGAGAGCAGAGCTTGGCGAGCTCTGCTCAATCCCTTTCTCCACTCCCTTCCCCAAAATCTGCCTAACCCTAACCCTAATTTCTTAGGGAGAAGCCGGCCATAGCGACGGTGAGGCGCTTCCTCGGCGGTGACTGAGCTCCGATCATCCTCCCGACGACAGCAGCAACGGTCTTCTTCTCCGGTGCTACTTTCCGGCGAAGTCCCCATGACGGCATGACGATCGGCGACCGGTGGCTCTTCTCCGACAACTGATCTGTTCTTTCCTTCGCCGCGAGCTCGTTACTCCAGTCCGACGACAACCTGGATCGGGAGTCTTCTTCTCTGAAGAATTATCGGCGACGGCGAGTCCTCCCGGAGGAGCTCGAGTACAGCGTAACGGTGATTCCCGCGACGGTGATCTGTGTGAGTAACGAATCAATCCCAGTGAGTGTTCCTTCGTCGTTCTTTTATAATCTTGAGTTCATCGATCGATCAGATCGAGGGAGATTGGCTTAGTTCAACCGATTTTTGATTTGATTCGAATTAACTTTGATGTTGATGATCAATTCATGTTTCAGACATTTCTTTTTCGAACTAATTCATTGATGATTTGAATCGGATCAATAATCCTATCCTTTAATTTTCGAGTACCAGGTGTTTGTCAATTTGTCTCTGAGGAAGTATCGATCGATTTTGGGACACAAAACGATGGCATCCGACACGTTTAAATCGTGTCTGACTCAGTAGGATCGTGCATTTATTCCAGATCGGTTTTCTCTGCACAAGTAACATTTTACGTTCCTAATGTTGAGTATGCGTTGGCTTGAATCTAGTTTTGATGGGTATATTGGTCAGGACTGGTCGGGATATGGGGAGATCGGGATGTTCGTGTCCAACATTGGTTGTGTCAGACGTTGGGGTTGTATGTCAGAGGGAGCTGGTACCGCGATTTTAGTGTTGGCGCGAGGGAAGAGCAGTAGGTTTTGTTAATTTTGTATGTTTTATTGAGCATGGGCTTTATTGCTTAGTTGGGTTTATGTATAATAGTTCTGTATGTAATTTATGTGAAGATTGAGTGTTGGTTGTCCTGTGTTCAAAGCAACATAGCTGACAGTGGTCAGGGACATGTGTGCGTCTGGGAGAAGTGAGATTAGCAAGGGCTGGGTTCATGATCGAGTATGGATTTTATTTTACCGTGGTGTGTTGTGTTAGTTGGCCCTGTGCTTGGGTTAGTATTTGGCTTGCTGAGTTGAAGGGTTGTGGGTTGAAGCATGACTAAGCATAATTAGATGGGTTCTGTATTTGGCAAGTAGTTTCTTTATTCGAACAACTCCTAGAGAGTAGCCGTTAGATTCGGATTTATGGGTGTGATATTGAGCAGTAAGAGTAGCAAAAATGAATTAGACCATCAACCTTGGGCTTGGTTTTGTAAATTTATTGTCTGCAATTAAGTTGTATATGGTTATTTGCTAAACCTAGTTAAAATGTGTTGTAGCATATGTTGATTTAAAGCAGTAGTCTGCTGCTTTGGGTTGGATGATTTTAGCGTTATTATTGGTAAATCAATTATATTAACTAGTATCCAATTTTGTAATTAATTAATTAGACGTTAATTTGTATGACTTTTGGTTAAAATTTAAAGATAACTAATGTCTTCGTAAAGTAGTATTTTGCTAGTAGGAATAATCCTAATAATAATAATATTAGTTTCCAAATTATTTTCTATTAAATGTTTTGCTTAAACTAATTTGCTAGCTAAAAATTATGTCGTAATATACGGTATTTAACTAATATAGTTTTAATAATATATATTTAGGATTCAATAGGATTATCAACATGCTGTCAATGATAAGTTTTCTACTAGTAATACTTTATAATAATTTTGTTAAAATACGGGTTGGGGAATTATTTTGAATGAAAGTTAGTATATAGATGTATATATATTTTCTAAACAATTTCTATTTAGTATATGTAGTTAGCTATAATTTATATGTGATTTAGCTTGTTAAAGATTAGTTAGTCAAATTTAGCTAACATTATATTTCAAATAAATAGTTTCTAAACTTTACTTTGATAATTAGGATAATTAGTGTAACCTCTCAATGTTTTGTGGTATTGCTAAGTTATATATAGCTTATTTTGCTATAAAAACTTTTTTAACTATTTTCTAATAATAATAGTATTATCTAAATAATATTTTACTAGGTTTTCTTGCTAGCCAGTAGAAGTAGAGTTGGCTAATTTACATAGTGATTGGTTAGTTAAGTGATATTAGCTAGATTGACATTTTAGAATCTAACCAACTTGTATCAAATTCTTGGCGGACAGACATGCTATACTACTCTCGTGCAACCAAACCAAGATAAGTACACCGACTCGAGCTCTTTACTCTGTATTTCTGTCTTGCTTCATGTTCTCATATAGACACGTCGTACACACGATTGTTCATTATTCATTGTTCATTGTTTAGTGTTCTTTACTTGTACGTTGGGGTGGGAAAATACTACAGATATGTGACCAATCCTATATTAGCTAGACATTGACTAATAGCTTAGGTCTCACATCGTGCACGTGGGACTCTAAGCCGTACCATTATTCATGTGCTCTTGTATCCTGTACTGTCCCAGCCAGTCACATAATATGATAGTTATTTCACTTGCATGTTACACTGATAGTCTAGTTCATTGTTCAGGATCTGGTACTATAGTTCATCGTTATTCATGTACTGCGGTTTCATATTCCTGTCTTGTACCATAGTTCATATTGTGATTCTTTTTCATGCATTTCAGTTTACATTGTTTAGTGCTTCTTGTCGGGGTTGTACTTTGCTCTCTTCCTGACAGGATACGTTGCAGGTATCTTGAGGATATGGTACCACCTTGGGTCAGAGCCCGAAGATGGTGGAGTTATATTTCAGGATGGACTTAGAGTTGTAGTGCTCTAGATTAGATCATTTTCTAGTTTATTTAGAGTTTGTATCATGTATATTATATTGAGGATTCAGGATTGTATAATTTTATTCTGGTTACCGGATTTGTCTCCGGATGATATTGTATTGACTTGATAGGTTGTGGAGAATTGTTCTGGGAACGTGTATAGCAACTGTGTTATTTTATGTATCTTGTATCTTGGAGTTTTTCTTAGAATTGTACAGCTTACTTCTTCGTGTCTATCGACGAAGGCTGGGCGTGTCTGACTCATGTCCGATTATTCGGGAGTGGGTCGTGACAGGTCCGCTCCGGTTGTGCCCCTCTGACAGTGACATATGACTCCGAGAGATCGTCGTCTTCTCCAATCTTGAGGTGCGACACTCGGTAAGCCTACTTGATCAATGTTAGGTCTTCAGATTTGAAGTTTGTAGACCCGATCTTGTTAATTTCTAATTAAATCCTCTCCTCTTATTTGATCGGATCCAGAATCGATAGTTCGTTGCCAGAGTCTTTCGTGTCGACTGCGAATTCGAGTTCTTGCCAAGAATGGCACCAGCGGACTCGAGATCACCAATTGGATACGGCAGGGTCGTGTCTGACACTGTGGGGTTGGGACTTCGCTCCAGATCAAATCGGAATACCCAGGTAACATTCCATTTCTCTAATGTCAAAGTTTTACAATGTTCTAATTCTAGTTTGATGGGGTCGGGCGTGGAGTGCAGACCTGTGTGTGACATGTGTATCTTGTTCGTGTCCATTGTAGGGGTCGTGTCTCGTTTAATCCTTGCCAGTACAGGGTGGACAGTCTCACGAGTAGCGGTTACGTAGGTGAAGTTGTTTCACATTTGGACAAGGTGTGGGGTTGATTAGATTGTGTTTCGTGGTTGGTGTCGAGGGAGGAAGAACGATTGCAGCTTGCAAAATACTTGATTTTGTATTTGATTGTAATAATCCAATACTGATTCCTGTATTTTTTTCTCTTATGTAAACATTTGAATCTGGGCTCATAGCCGTTGAGTGGGGGCTTAGTCGTTGGTTTGAATAAGCAGGTGTGGGTTATTTTGGTTTCACATCATTGTATGTATATATATTTTCCTGGGTTTGGTTTTGGAGTAGCTGTTACATTCGAAAATTAGGGTTATGTTATAATCTTTTGCTGGTGAATGGCCATATTAGTATGGTTAGAGTTGGCTTTGCAGGTTGGTATATTTGGTTATATAGAACTTTTGAGTATTTTTGCATGTGGTCGATTGGTTAGTTGCTGCTGGGTTATAAACATTGCAAGCATGTTGGGTTGAAGTTTAGTTTGTGAGGTGACCTAGTGTTGGTGTGGGTACGATGGTTGGGTTTGCCTCTGAATCTTGGTTTTGTGTTTTTGTTCGTTAAGCTTTTGGTTTTAGATTGCTAGACTGGGTTGCATAATATTCTTGCTGGGTTGGTGGTACATTTTCTGTACAGTTGGTTACAGGTATATTAATGGGGCTGTGGCTTGGCCAAGAGTAGTGTTGGCCAAGAGTGGTATAGTTAAGTTGGTTATTGCAGGTTGGCATGATTAATATAATCCTTTGGTTTGTGAATTTGAATTCGTCTAAGTAAGGGAGCTAATTGGGTAGTCTTCAAATCATACAAACGGCATATGTGGGTGCTTAGTTCTAGTATGCTATGAACCTCTTTCATTTCAAAAGTTGGGTAACTTATTCTAATATTATTCAAAACTAGAGATTTAGCTTAGAATAATGCTAGGCTAGCTAATATTAAGCAAATTATGTCCCAACCATTTTCTTTGAATTACCTTTTACTATTTAATTTAAAAACTGTTAGTATTTTCATAAGTGGACTAGTAATTATAAGATGTTGCTAAGCCTTACTTACTAAGCTAATTTATGGAAATAGATAAATGGATGCATATTTAACTTAGATTAGAAATAAATAATATGTTAATTAGTGGGAATTGTTAGTTGGCAAATAGTTAAATTAGTTAATTGCTATTATTTAGAATCTAATCAACTTGTACTAAAAATCAGGAGGACATCCAGCTCCATTGATTACCCGTACTTTTCCGGAGCAAGGCAAGTACATTCTATGGTTTATGTTCATTTACATTCATATCCTGTGCTTTTCCTGTGACACCTCGTAACATGATATCATGTTCTCCTGTACTTTTATGTTTTTGTACTTGTAGTCGGAGAGGAGAAATACACTAGCTATGTGACCAAACCCATGTTCTGATATTCATGTAGATAGCTTAGGCCTCGCATCGTGCACGCGGGTCCTAAGCCGTACCGAAATTCATATACTCCTGTACTTATTCATGTACTCACCCCAGCCGGTCACATAGGCTAGTTGTATTTCAAACATTGTGCACATGTCATGTCTTGTACTTCAGGTTCATGATTTACTTCATGTACTTTATTTCCTGTACTTCCTGTATTTATATTTCTGTACTTTTATGTTCTTTTCATATACTTTATATTTCATGTTCTCCTCTACTCTTTTTCATATCATGATGTTCTTGTTCGTTACCTAGGACTGTACTTTGCTCCGCTCCTGACTGGATATGTTACAGGTGTACTTGCAGGATATATTGTTCTACCTTATGGGCCAGAGTCCGGGATCTTAGCTGAGCAGGATGGAGACATGACTTAGCTAGAGGCTTCAGGTTTAGACTGTTTAGTTTTACTTCTAGATATTGTTTTTAGAATTCATAGCATATTTCATTCCTGTTGACTCGGGTACCTTTACGTTATATGGACTTGTGGTTTATGGTGATCTTTCTGGGATCGTTTATAGATGCTGTGATTTGTACTTATTCATATTGACTTGTTAGTTTTGCTAGCTTGGTACAGCCTACTACGTTGAGTCTTCCAACGTAGGCTGGACGTGTCCGACTCTTGTCCGATTATTCGGGAGCGGCTCGTGACACATAGGTAGGACTGCAAATGAGCCAAGCCGTTCGCAAGTTGCTCGAAGCTCGGCTCGATAAAAGCTCATTTGAGCTCGGTTTGTTTAGCAAACAAGCTGAGCTCGAGTTTCATTTTTAGGCTTGTTTAATAAACGAGCCAAGCTCAAGCTTAGAAGTACTCGGCTCGTTTAAGCTCACGAGCTGGCTCGTTTATGAGCTCGTTTAGGGGCTTGTTTAGATGCTCGTTTGTTCTTTGTTGAATTCTAATTTTATATATGTTTGTATAACAATATGATTGTATGCATTATATATTTATTTGTCCTTAATAATTGATATTAAGCAACTTCTTTAATTAATTTTTTTTATAAATAAATTGTTAATATTATATTTACTTGAATTCAAACCTAACTAGCTTAAAATAGAGTTCGTTAAGCTTGAAATCAAACTTAATAAGCTTAAATAAAGTTGAGCGAGCTTGATTTTGAGTTTATCGAGCTTGTTTATCAAGCTTGGTTATCAAGCCAAGCTAAAGCTCAAACCAAGCCAAGCTCAAGCTTAATATAAACAAGCTCGAGCCAAGCTCAAGCTCTAAAATAAAAAATTTATCAAGCTCGAGTTCGATTAATTCTAGTCAAGCCAAGCTCAAGCTTACAAAAGCTTGGCTCGGCTTGGCTCGTTGCAGCCCTACACATAGGGTTGCTCCGCTGGCCTTACATCAATATCTAATTAAAATGGTGTTGGCTATCGAGTACAAAAAAAGCTATGTACAATTATTTTTATGGTTGGTTGTCAACAGGATATTTTTTTTTTTTTTTGCAAAAGTAGTTAGGGGATAAAGACTTTGTTGCTGCTTTTGACACTACATTGTGTTGGCCTAATATGAAATAATATTCTCATTATGAATCAAATCATGAAATGTACCTAAAACCGAACCTATCACTTGCTATCATTATCATCGAGATTTTCTAAAAATAATTGGCACCAAGAAACTCCAGTTAAGAATTAAGAATTAAGAATTATAAACGAGTGTAATGAAATCAGGATAAACTTTATTCACGTAGATATAATAAGGATATTTCTCTCGGAACAAAAGAGAAATGCACCTTAATAAATCTGTAACTAATGTTCTTTTTTTTCTAACATCATACATAACATACAATTCTATTTTTTCTGTTTTTATAGTATATGCTATTTGTTTTGGATTTAATATTCCATATTGTCCACGTAAACTTTGAACTCCGTATATGACTAGGGATGGCAATGGGACGGATCGGGGCCGGGGAACATACTCCCCATCTCCGTCCCTGAGTAGTGTTCGAATTTCCGTCCCGTTTCCGTCCCCATCTCCGGTCAGATTTAAATTTTTATCCCCATTCCCGTCCTCGTTTAACAATGTACTCCCCGTCCCCATCCTATTAACACTTTTGGGATCGAATTTTTTTCGTTCCCGTTTGCCGTCCCGTTAATAATTTTTTTTTGTATAGTATAAACTATTTCATTCCAAAAAAATTAAAAGACACGTTGATAAAAACATGATGTAATAAAAATTATATCTAGTACTAGATATATCATGAACTCATACAAATATGTTGCACATATAAGTATAAGTAATCGAGGTCGAAGATTTACCGGGGCAGGGAGTACAATACCCATACTTGGCCCTGAATACGATTGGGATTTTTATTAATCCCCATTTCCGTTTCTATATCCCCAAATTCGTTACCATCGGAGAAAAAAAGTCTGGTCCCCGTTGTGCTCGGGGGAAGTTGCCATCCCTACATATGACTCCAAAATAATGCCACAATCTCCCATTAACACACATCCCTGCATGCATAATAACAAACCCTTATTTAAACTGGACACTTGGGGACATTTCGATGGGATCGGATATGTTGTCCAATCTGTTGTGTATCAAATACATTATCTCTTCTATAAAAATGTGGATTTCTCTGATTTTTTTTTTAATAACACCCACAATCAGTGGGACCCATAATTTTATATGATATGTGATATATTTGGTACATTGCAGATGGAAACATCAGATTTGTTTCAAAGGTGTATGAAATAATTATTCGTTTGTTTATGTGGTATTAGTTGAAAAGTTACCATTTGATTATGTGATAGTTAGATTAAAAAAATGTGTATATGAGAATAAGTATTTTGATCATAGTATAAAATGATAACACTGTAAAGAAGAAAAAAAAAAACCATTTGAGTGAGTTAAGAGAGCTTGATCAAATTGTATAGTAGTGTATATTGAAAACAGAAAAAAATTCCGTTGCCGGGACTTGAACCCGGGTCTCTCGGGTGAGAGCCGAGTATCCTAACCAACTAGACTACAACGGATTTGATGAAATGTTTCTTAATTTAGTTTACTTGAGATGGATCCACTTGTTTCCTTTTTTCAACCCTTGACAGGCATGTGAAAGGGGTTAGGTCCTCGAACGTGTCGTTAGGAAGCCAAACCTATCCAACATGACACATATTCAGCAAACACGGACACAACATTTAGCTTGATGTGTCCCAGTACATTTTGAAATGTTTATGCTGTGTTCAGTAGGTATCCGACATGACACACCGACCAGACATTGACCTCTGGAGTGCGAGGCTTCACAGATGCTCGGCCCTCCAAATTGAGAAATTATTGTGTGGTCCGGACTCGCCATGTGAAGATGGTGAATGGTGAGTTCGGTCACTAATTTCTTGACACTTGGCATAATATTTGGTATAAAAAAGTTCAAAAAATTATAAAAATATATTTAATATATAGAAATTCACTTGGCCTGTAATTAGAAAAAAATTGGATTTTTTTGTCACTTTCAAAAATATTTAAAAAAAATTGACCTAGAAAATAAGAGAAATGTGATAATATAATAGATTATGCTAAGTGTCAAAAAATTAGTGGCTGAATTACCAACCGTTGTCACGTGGTGAGACCGGACCAGCCAATAATTTCTCCTCCAAATACTTCTTAGACCATGGATGGTTAAGCTTAGGGGTGGCGATTTTGCCCTCATACCCTCTACCCTAGCCGGGTACCCTGCACCCTCAGGTGCCCACGGGTACCCTCTACCCTTCGAGGGCATGCCCTACCCTTACCCTCTTGGAAGTAGGGTAGGGTAAGGGTTTTATTCTGTTACCCTAGTGCAATTACCCGGGTACCCGCCCTACCCTCTGCCCTGTAACCCTACCCTGAACCCTACCCTACCCTGAATCACTACCCTATCCACTACCCGTTAACCTTAACCCTTTAAAACCCTCGACCCTACCCTTCTCCCAACCCGCTTTGTAATTTTGTATAGTCCCACTGCCATAGTATTACTACTACTTGTAGTTTTTTGTAATTAGTACTTAGGATTAGGAGAACTACATGGTACTTGATCCTAAGGAGTCAGGTCTAGCCCCCTCCTTGGATATGTAGGCAGCCCAGGTTCTACTATATAACTGGGTTCAGCGCATTTAGTAAAAAAAAATATTCTCCCTGTTATTTCTTGTTAAGTTGTTATGATTTTTGAATGCTGTCAAAATCTGAAAAAATGAAATGGAAAGAAAAAAGATTCCCCCCCTGTTTACTAGCAAAAAAATTTGATTTTCAAAGTTAAAAAATGAAATGGCAAGGGTAATGCCCTTACCCTCCCTACCCTGACCCTCAGCTACCCTGTGAGGGTAAAGGACAAGGACGGGTAATGGGTATTAGTTTTTTGGAAGAGGGCTACCCTACCCTACCCTCATGACTCCCCTAGGGTATCAAAAAAAGGTCAATACCCTACCCTACCCTGCTCTCTTCCTGCCCTTACCCTACCCTACCCTACCCATCGCCAGCCCTAGTTAAGCTACACAGATTATTGATAAGCAAAATCCTCTGGTTAAGTGGAGGCTACACTGTGTAAACCGTGTATATGAAGAACTTACTCTGGTTAAGTGGAGGCTATACTGGGAATAAAATAATCTTTTTTTTTATTAGTGCACTTGTCCAATATTTATAGAAAATAAAAAAGATATTAGATGATATAGTTTAATCCTAACTATAAATAAAAAATACATAAAATATTATAAATGCATAAAATAATATAAATTATTTATTCTCTAACATGTTTACATAAGTTGGAATTTTGTGAAATTAATTCCAGTTTGGAAAGAAAGAAAAAATTAGTGATCATGCTAAAATGAGGCCGATGAAATTTCAAAAAAAAAAAACTAAAGAAGCAATCTGACGAATAATGGGGGTTTAAAACTGAAAAAAAAAAAAAAATTCCCGTAGCGATCAATATAATTTTTTAATAAAATTATGTAAAGTAGATTAGGAATCCGAAAAAGAAAAAAAATATCTGATAAGAATATTAAAAGCAGATTGGGGTTCGAAACGGAAAAATTCTAGAAGAAATATTAAAGTAGACAAGGGCTTTACAAGACGAGAAAATCCTTAAGACAAAATATCCAAACTACGAGAAATTATTGTATGATCTGGACTCACCACGTGGAGATGGTGAATGGTGAGTTCGACTACTAATATTTTAGCACTTGGCATAATATTTGGCATAAAATTTCACAAAATTGTAAAAAAAATAAATATAGAAATTCACTTGGCATATGATTAGAAAAAAAATCTTTCAAAAACATTAAAAGAAATGACCTAGAAAATAAAAGAAATGTAGTAATATAATAGATTACGTCAAGTGTCAAGAAATTAGTGACCGGACACACCATTCACCATCTCCACGTGGTGAGTCCCGACCATCAAATGATTTATCCCAAACTACATCGAGACTTTGCGAATCGAAGAAATCCTGAAAAAGACATGAGAATTTGCATACCCATTTTTTTTGAAAGAATTCATAATAAATAATCGGATGAAGATAGTATATGCTCCAAATATGAAGGTATTGGAAAAGAAATAACATGTGCCAAGTAGCCGCCTAGACATCGCCAAATCTATTCTACTATAAAATAAGTGTCACGACCCGCTACCCAAATTGTTGGACCGGGCCGAGTCATGTCCAGCCTACGCTTGAGTTATAGCGTAGTAAACTGTTCTTTTAAAAGTAAACAGTAAAAGATCAAAGTGTGCTAACAGTTCCATTTGTCATATTGAATAAAACATCACAAACACAAAATTTAACATACGAATATGTTCAAATTACATAGCCAAAATGTAAAACTGGATACAGGTCCAGTAACAAAATACATAGTCTAGACAGTCCTGCTCTCAAAGTCCAGAACAACTAAAATAACAAACTAGACGAGTTTCCCGCAGGTACATCCTCGTGGGGTAAAGCCTGATCCTCAATGGTGACCCCATAATAGGAATCACATAGCAACTCCTCCTCGGTAAGTATACCTACAACGTTATCATGTTAGGAAGGGAGCAAGTACTGATTCTACAAACTAAATATACGGAGCATGGAATGACAGAGGTGTAATAAACAGGAATCATGGCATATCACAATCTATCATGTCAAGGATACATTTGTCATTGCGATAGATGTACATGTAATGTTTAAAATTGGAGCAGGTACATGATCGTCAATAGGTGTAAAATGTACTGTGGCACAAGTATATAAAATGTACTTTCGTATAAGTAAGCAAGCGATAGATGTACAAACGTACAAATACAGCTGGTACGCCTACGACAAGGTATACATATAAAATGTCAACCTTGCTCGGTACATACGTACGGAAGAAGGGGGCATGATCACGTACTTAGCTATCAGTTTTCCCATAACCCAAGTTATAACATGTGAGTGATACTGAGAGCAGTATAAAGCATGGTAGGTACTGAGAACAGTATAAAGCATGTGAAGATATGACTTGCAGTTCAAGAAACAGTATTTTAATATGATTCATTCACAGTTTATTGTCATATGCAGTAAATAAAGTTTGTAGGGGCACTTGCCTTGTTCAAAGCAAGGATATGTATATGAAGATAGATGTCCGGTGCTCTGTCACTGTCAAAAAGGATATACAATCTTAGTTTTTATACTAAGCTCAATACTAGGACATTAGTGGTGTGACACGACTTCCTAACTGGACACATAGCCAAATGATGACTTTAGCATAGGAGACCAATGTGGGGTGACACAATACCTAAACTAAATTTTCATTCTATATAAGGTAGGGTAAGGTCCCAATACTAAAATATCCCAAAATCACACATAACTTCACAAGACATAATTATTAATTAATATAAATCAGACTGTACACTGTGTTTCAACAATTATTAAGGTAGGCAAAAGGCTCCAATATATATAAATAAAGTACCAAAATGGTCCTTATTAATTATAAAAATTTATACTGATTTTTCTGGAATTTATAAACTAATATAGATATTTATTAAAAATCAGTAAACAAAAGTAATTTGAAATGAGTTCTGTTTTTCTATTTTATAAAATGGCAAATCCATAAATTAAATCCTGGAAAAATTATATTAAATTATCTAAATTAACATAGTATTTAAATAAAAATTTATCCAGATTTTTACAGCATTTATATACTGTCTAAAAATCCAAATACAGCAAGGTACAGTTTCTGAAAATAAATAATTAATTATTTAATAATTTATCCACGTATACCAAATTGAACCGAAGTCCATATACGGGACCCAAGGCCATGAATCAAGTCCGATATGACTCGTACAGACCTTGAATGTATTTAGACTCATTTAGGTCCACAAAACATATGTCACGCCCCGATTCATAGAGTTACTTATTCACATATTATCTCTTAGAATCGATCGTCCTCGCTTGGACGTGATGCCGTACAAGTCTGGTATGCACTTGTACAAGGCAAAGATGGTACATAATTGATATTCTTCAAAATAGGATCACATCGCAGCAGCAGAAGCAGACAAATTGAAGTTAACGAGAATATTCTTTCTTATCGAATGGTAACACATAATTTGATTTGTAACAGCGGAAATAAGAAGATAACTTGCAGTCACGGAGAGATATATAGAACTTTATTATTTTTATTGATAATTGAGAAGAGTACAAGACTTGTATTGATATACAATGCTTACAACACATCTCACTTTACATTGAAAGTCAACTGAATAATGCTATAAAGCTTACATTTGATACTTTGATACGTTGGATTACAACTCGATATACCGACTTGGCTCACAACTCACTAGTACAACTGATTACACTATTCCATATATTATGTCCTTATAAACAGAAGACATCATCTTGTACAAGAGAGCTTCTGTATGTCCAACAAATCTCGATGCCGCGGGACGATCAAGCCAATCTTCGTGTCAAAATATTCCAGCACGAGCACATGCCCACAAAACGTGGGTCAGTACATCATTTATGTACTGGCGAGCAGAATCCAACCAACTCGCCTAAACCAACATGTAGTGATCGATTTTAGCAAACTTAATAGAATGATCTTTCTACTTGGCATCAGTTTACAGTCTTGAACAGAAATATTGAAGTAAGTAAACATGTTATAGCAGATATAGCATTTCTATGTGCATGGCATCATCTAAGCAACATTGAGTTTGAGTTAACACGTTGAGCATATTATGGAAATATTCCTGGAAGGCATCGTTAGCATACTTGGTGTTATCGTTCAACATGTTATGGCAATATTCAAAAAGGCAATGCATTAGTAAATCGTATTTAACATGTTGAGCATGTTATAGAGTTTCTCATTTAAAGGCAACAACACAACATCATTTTATTTAGCATTAAGCAGGCAAGTTGAACCAACTATACAATATCACAATTATGTGATTCCTTACGATAGCCGACTTCTCGTACCTGTATCAAATACAGGTTATCAGATATACTTACTCTGCCTGCACAAAAAACATTCATTAGCGTCATCCTGACTACATGGTCACTGATGTTGTTAAACCATATGGAGTCTTTTCATTTCACTTCAAGATAATGCGGTCAACATAGTAGGTGGCGAGCCTCTATGCCACCCCGTCTTATCCGTACTCCTACAACACTTATCATTATTTCCTCCTAGGCAAAATCGGTCCCGACGTCCCGATACCGTTCGAGGAAATTAAAACTCAAACCTTGTATACAAGTTGTCTATGACCATGCGAATGCGTGTCCGACTCGATGTGAAACGCATGGTAAAGTATATTAAAGAAGTAAAGGCAACAATGCATCATTAGTCATATTCAATGACTTATTCATTCATCATTACCATCATTTTATTTAGTGATCTCAATGATCCATTCTTTATCATTCTCATTCATTGCTTTATTACAACATTTTTTATGTCGTTCCTTTCGATAAGGAATATAACATTCATTCATTTCATAGGAAATTATTCATTCTTTCATTACTTATAAGGGACATGTAACATTTCATATTCTTGCAACAGTTATACAGAGTGTACGTGATTCAGCATTTTATTCAGTTCATAGGGTCGATAGCATAGCCAATTTATTTCTTATTCTATCATTCATAAGGCATCTCATTATTTCTAGTGTTCTACTTGTTCCGGCCGCGTTAAGCATAAGTGGCAATGTTATCAATTCATTCTCAGGCATCAAATCACATTAGCAGTTCAACGTTCATGTGTTGTACATTTCAATAATTCGAGCATAAGAATCTCTATTATTCAACAACTAAAATATGGGACATTTAGGGACAATTCATAGTCTTTCAATACTTCATTTATTAAGCATGAAGGAGTAAGGAGGAGGAAGGACAATTCCACTCACTTGCATTAAAGGGTCTTCTGTTCCGATCACACATAATTCCACTAAGCATAGCTCCACCAGCAAGCCGCATTATAATACCCATTCCATCTAGCCGGCTAAGAGAGACTACATCAGTCTCAATTATCCTAATCTCCAATCCAGTCATAGTCCAACATTGATCGCATCCACCAAGCCAACCAAATGCCTCGCGCGGAGCGGAGCATTACAATCCATGCTAGGTCTGGACTCAAAACTGCCATAATTAACAGAATACATAAAAAATACAAATTTAATATATAGACATATGTATATTAAAATATTATAATAAATTTTAATGCAGTAAAATATACTTAGCCATAATATTTACTGATAATAAAATAACAGTAAATACATATATTAAAATATAGCACAAA
>JANAVB010007968.1:0-5000 GCA_029216955.1 Iris pallida
CGACACGGCCAGGCCCGGAGAACGCCTGGGCCGGTCGGATAGTGCGTGCATATAGAAATGACCGCAACAGCGTGAAGTCGGCGAGGGGACTTCGCAGAGAGTTTTCTCCGTGCATGGTCGATGAATCTTCGAAATGTTTTCTCTGTACGATCACAATATAACCATCTTTAATTCTTTTAATTTGTTTATTCTAGCGACACGAAACTCGAGAGAAATCGAGTTGAAAATCATCAAAAACCTGTCGAAATAGGATACCTAAATTAGTCCAACGACTCTAGTTCACGGTTAGTTTTCTCCCAACCATGCACGATTTCGAAATTCTATTTGAAGACACTTATAGAAAAAATATAGGAGATGGAAACCCTCTTTTCGTTCCTGTATTCATGCAATGTGTGCCGAATAAACAGCACCCAAAGATTAGGAAAAAACCTGTTTTAAAATATTAAAAACTTTAGAAATTATCTCGATACGACGTGCGTCCGCCAATCCGGGCGACGGGATCGTGAACCGAAAGCATCGAAAGGTGCGTAACGGCTTCGTGGATGTATGGGCTTTGACGGCTTCGTGGACGTGTGGGCTTTGACGGAATTCAAATTGGTCGCGTGTGCGCGACGAATTTGATGCGTATCCGTCAAAATTCATCATATCGACCTCTGTACAAATTTCTCAATACTTTGTACACGTTGTCAGATCGAGACAAAACTTGTGCCAATAGGACAGTATCATTTTTCTGGTCCTGTATGCCAAGTTGGTCCGATTCTGAGACAGTTAATCGGATCGTCGTTTTGCGGGCCCCACGGTCCGATTTAACGGGCGATTTCGTGCACAGCCCACCGGAATCCAACTCTGGAAATACGGTTGGGTTTATATCATCAAAACGAATCCGTAGACATATAGTTTGACAACTTTAGTGACCATTGACTCTGACAGCTTTTCGGTGCAAAGCGGGTCCAACGGCGGATATCGTTTTGATCCAAAAATTACCGTTTTGCCTCTGTGTCCAGAATTGGATTTAAGGACAGACAATCCTAGCTAATTTAACTATTCTGAGAATATTGGTAATGTCTATTTCAGCATCTGGAGATGTTGTACGGATTTTGACTTTGTGGCACACTGAGTGGTTTGGACTATCGGTTTCACTAGCAAAGGACCACAGACGAGTACAGTTTATTATTGTTTTCAGTATGATTACTATGCATCAATGTTTAGTCGATAGATATGTGATTCAGTTCTATGTTAATTTGTTCCTTGTTGTATCGGAAGGTGTGAAGTACAACGATGTGTGATCTGACCTTAGACAGTGTAGACAATGTAGACAGTGATTTATTATTGCAAAGTAGACAGTATAGACAGTGATTTATTATTGCAAAGTAGACAGTATAGACAGTAATTTATTATTGCAAAGTAACAGTGTAAACAGTAATTTATTAATGCAAAGTAGACTGTGTAGACCGTATTCTTATTTCATTATTCAATGTAGACAGTGTAACTTTATACAATGTAGATAGTGTAACTTAGATAGTATAAAAGTAAACTTTAGACAGTGTAGACAGTATCGTGTAATTGCCCGAGACGATCACATATCAAAGGTATTTCAGTCAGTCGGTGAGTATTGTCTTTATTTACTATTTTTTTGTTTATTTTTATTTGCTTTTGTGTTATTTTCCAAATCATATGCTAAAGGCTAACCTCTGTCTTATAGTCATTTTTATATATAGGAACTGCATTCAGTGAATTGTACTCGTTCCATCTTGACTGGAAAATATTTTTCAGGTAGCCGTGGATTCACTTTGCATTGGGAGATACGGGTGAACTTGCAGACAAAAAGCCTAAGACTAGCGAGATAGATGAGTTGTAGTCATTCCAAATTTGTACAAGTTTATATTTTCTACAAATGTAAAAACTTGTGATCATTGTAAATTAAATTAATCATGTGAATGAGCATTGTCTGTTATTTTGAGCATTGTAGCTATACAGCGTTCTACCGCTGACTCTGCGGCGTAGGCTGGCTTGGACGCGCTCCCATCCGTTTAAAAAAAATATACGGGTGCGGGTCGTGACAAGTTTTTGTGGTGGCCCATGCAGGTCTGTTTTGTAAATCATGCAAAACTCGTGATAGTACTTAAGTTAGTCGTACTATGCGAACTGCGAATAAGAAATGCTCATTCACGAGTTAGGAATAATTTAATTTAAGATAATGACTAGGACTAGGAGTCCCTTATACAAAATTACCGATGGGAAGTCTAGGCCATGCAATATAGATGAGGAATTATTAATTTTTGATAGTTGTCAGATCCCCATAGGTACACTATTACCTCTTGATATGATGATATGATCCAATGTGGATAGGTTATTCACTTGGTGAGACAGGGTCATAGAATTAATGATAACCTTGATAATTGTTCAATTCCTTCTCTTGGCTCTTTAGATATCCTCATAGCTTAGTCCGAATTGCCCATTTAGTTCTATTTTGCCCTAAGAATTATTATTTATATATAGTTTCTGATTATGTCATGCATATACGCACCTCGAGTTAGTTTCGATTCAAGGTTTTTCCTCAATGGTTTGGATACACATGAAATAGATACTAGATTGTTGTATTTCTTTGTCTTGAGCTATTTCCTCCCTGATCAATCTTTTATTTTAAGGGTTGTGACTGATAGGACAAATAATTACGCTTTATTCCATAGTCAACTTGTTCAAATCTCTGGAAGCTCATGAATTTTTACAGATATAAAGTAATGTTAGCTCATAATGGCAGGACAGTAGCGCATTATCGCCATTTATTTGAATTATGGAAACTATAGATTCACTGCAGCCAGCAGCGCACTGGCAAGGCACGACCCCTATAGTTGAAATTAGTTTAAGAGAATATAGGTTATAGAATATTGCTAAACTATGGCTAGTGGTCCTCTTTTGATCATAGTTACCCTTGTGTCAATATAAGGCAGAGTATCTGATAGCATATCACATCTGAATCACGAAACCAAGGGATTACCACAGCCAGGGTATACGGGCAAGGCATAATCCTCGGTAAAATGACTTCAGACATGATTACAAGTTTAGGATACTATAGAGGATAGGAAAATGCCCTGTACGTCCTATAAGATCCAAAGCCAATACTAGTGGGAGTTCTGCAAAATGGATAGCATGTCTCCAACCTAGTATTCCGTGGTCCTTGTGATCTATTGGCGAGGTAATTGACTGAAACTAATAGGTTTACCGAAAATATAGAATTTAGAGATCCATAACCCATTAGTCGACCAAGACTTTATGGATAAAAAGATAGTGGGAAGACTGCACAAGCAAGAACACCGGGTAAGGTTTTGATTCTCATAAAACTCGAACTACCTGTGCCTCCTTTCAAAAATCTGGTAAAATTGTATTTGACTACCTTAACCAACGATGTTATTACAGCCTAGTTTTACAAGCTCACTTCGTTCTCGAGCTTGATTCAAGATATATGTTTAGTGGGGACGCCTACTAACATATTGTCTAATCAGAATCGATGTATTACGGTCTGATCAACCGTAGTGCACCCGGTTCGCTCTCCTTCTGAATAATCTATGTGGCTTGAGATGTAGATGTCTTTAGGATCTCATCCGCAACTGTATTGGCAATTTCTCTTGAATTATACATTCGTCTTTGAATCACGTAATTGTATTCAGTGACATCTCCCTTAAACTCTATTGTTTTTGTCTTCCACTGATTTGGAAAGACGAAAGATCATAATTGGTAGAGAGATATGAAGTATCCCCACGACTATGATAGTTGTATACACAAGTGTAGCTACCATCGGTCAGTCATGTGGTTAAGTTACTCGTTCTCCTCTCGACCCTCAAACTACTATTTAGGCCTCCTAGCCTTCTGAATGTGAGAATGATTAGGGTTTTACCTTAGTCGAAATGCCAACCCCGGGAGACTATTCTTAAGAAAATAATTTGTTGTGAGTCTCTAATTTATTGCTTGAAGCTTGCTTTAACTAGCAACCCTTAAGCCCATACCCCTAGAACTCTTGTGACAATAGTCTGGCAGGCTTAACACAAATAGAAACTCACGACTCAGTTGTTAGAAATTTTTCGTAGGATATGCCTTAGAGTTGGTTACCCCGGCAATAACTCTTGTATCTTATAGACGAGTAGGTCATTCTATTTTATCAACTATGTGTCATTGTACATACTCGTTTTCCATTCATTAAGGAACGATCATTAACTTGACTTATATCTACCGTATTCCGTTATGCCGTGCCTTATGCTTTATTAACAAGAGTCGAGGTACGATACCGGACTTTGAAATTCTTCTGACCTCATTATTCCTAAGACCATGACTTAGCTTCTAAGGTGGGTAGACTGTAAGCCTTCTAGAATTTTTTGGGGTATACAAGGATTATCGATTGATTAGGATAATTTCTATTAGGGTGATAATTAGTGTCCCATGGACTCCCACTTTCCATTTAAATTATTTTGTGTCCCCGGCCGTGTCATTAATATTCGAAGCATGACACTAGCTGTTACCTCCCAGCAAATTTCATATGCAAGATCTAGACGAGTCCACCTTCATCTAAGTATGTCATGTCCTACTCAAATTCGTCTCCTTGTACTCTATTTTTATGGTACGACTTTCAGGTCAAAAGGACTGGCTATAACCCTTACCATAATAACCCTATGCTTTCCGACTACAATTAGAGACTCAACCTCGACTCAAACCTTTCGACCCAATATATGGTCGTGCTCTACTCAAAGTCCCATACGCACATGTCACTAGTGTGCCACGCAATTGTGTCTTCTCGTGCTACTTAAATACAAAAGTCACATAAGGCACATTTTTGGGCTTTAGGGACCTAGCTAACCAACCTGACTGGCAACTAGCTCAACCACTTGGGTTGAAATCTATTCTAGGTTACCATAACCTAGTAGAAATAGTTTTACCACTGAGATCTTGTCCAATCCATATAGATTGAAATCCAGGGTTCATCCAACCAACGATTGATGTCCAATCGG
>JANAVB010007968.1:10000-53028 GCA_029216955.1 Iris pallida
TTAGTTTGAGAGGAAATGGTAGTGATGAGGAAGTTTAGGGAGATGAGTGAACGTGGGGAAGAGTGGGAGATAGTGAAGGGGGTGCTGGTATCCATGTGTGGTAGAGAGGGATTTGGGGAGAGAATTTTTTTAAGGAGAGTGAGTGGGTTTTACAGTTTCCCAAGCCGACCACATAACGCACTAATAATTCAAGGCACATTTTATATTTATTTATCATAGGAGGATAAGTTCTGTTCAGAAAAAGGGTTACAACCCTGGTCCTTGTTTGGTTTACGGGTTGTAACTTAGTTTCCGAATAGTTTCCAAGTCATCCTATATATTGTCGTCCTATTCAGTACTCACATCCTATTACATATTTCCTGTTGATTTTGTCTTGTATTTCACATGTTCTACATGCTCTTATGCTATACCTTGATTGGAGGCTAGGTTCTGTTCGGGAGAAGGGTTACAACCCCATTCCTTGTTTGGTTTATGGGTTGTAACTCGGCTTTGGAATGGCTCCAAAGTCTTCCTATATCTTTGTCTTGTATTTCATTATACTGTCTCTTATAGAATTTGTCAATTCATATGAAACTGCTGTTAGTGTTTGTACTTGCTCATTTTCCTGACAGGATACCATTGATATATTACAGATATTTCTGAGGCAGACTGCTCGACCTTCTATGGGGTCGAGATAGATGGAGGCTTAGGCCAGGATTATGGCATGTTAGTTGAGCCACTAAACTTTGCACTCCCAGAGTTGTTAGCTTAGTTAGGCTTACTTGGACTGCGATCCAGCTTTTGTTTTAGACTGTAGTAGCTTATATTTATATTTTGTGACTCTGTGATGTTGTTTATTTCTCTCCGACTGTGTTGGATGTTGAACTCATTTCCTGTTTTCACATCTATCATATTTCCTTTCCGTGCTATCTATCTTAGTTTTGTTTTGTGATTGAGTTATGCCATATATATTCCTCCCTGCGGAGATGACAGGTACCCTTATACTGTTTAGTGTAGTTTTTGTAGACGACCTATACAGCGTTCTACCGCCGATTCTACGGCGTAGGCTGGACGTAACCACGTGCTCGTGCCCCTAATCAGGGTGCGGGTCGTGACAAAGGTACACTAACCTACCTCTTACTGTTGGCTGTTAACTTAATAACAAGGTCGAGTCTTAAGCCTTAGGTGATCATCAGGGAACTCAGTAACCTATATTGTCCTGATACCACTCCCTAGTTATCTGCACCCTGGTTTGCTCATGTAACTCAGTAACCTTCCTGCTACTGCTATTCAATCCTACACCCTTGTTGCTGCTATGAAGTCCTGTATTTCCTGCCTATGAGGGACACCTCAGTCTGCATCAACTCACCCTTAGGTTGGCTTTCTAGTTCAACAGGTTCTTTATGGGACACCCTCTCTATACCTAGGTAGCTGCTTCCTTAAGTATGTCAACATCCTTTTGATATTAGGACTGTCATCGGATATTCCTAGGGCTCCAGCTATGTATCCCTGGTACTGTGGCAGTACCATAAACATACTCAACTCAGATTCAATGCAGGAAATCTACTTCCTGCCCTACAGTCCCTAACCCCTGTCTTGTATTGGGTTTATAATGGCCTCCCCTGTTCCCAAGCTGATACAGGATACCAATGTAGGTATTCCTTGTTTTACAAATAGTTGAAACCTATCTATAATCAATCATTCCCAATATTCATTTACAGAAATTAGATATGGGGTTCTAACAGCAGACTTGGAGAAAATACTGTAGGTAGACCACTCTGTCCTCCAATGCATGCTAGGGTTGAGGTGAGTAGGGGATGGTGACTGAACAAAATGAAATAGCAGGATAGATAACTTGCAGGCTTGATAATGCAATATTATGCAAGTACTCCTAATGTGTAGGATATGTGAACAAGGAGAGTGTATTGTATCATCTACTGATATGCTGCTACATGTATGCATATCAGCTGGTACTAGGTTTGAACACATAGATAAGGGTATGCAGGACAAATATTTAATTTCATTATAGGACTGAACTTGGAAATGCAGGAATGGTATGAGAGTTCAAGTCTGGACCCGAAGTTCATTATCTGAACTTAATATTCAATACCTGCACTCTTCTATATGCAGGTAACAAAGGGATGCAGGTCATGGCACCTACAAGGAACCCACATGTGAATATCAGCATTGGCTTTCCTTGTATATCTATATCTACCCTGAAGTGACTATATGACAATACATCCTATTTGTTTGTTGTACCTGGTATATGAAATTATCTCATGTCAACAGATACCCGAGAATTTATGTTATCTGATACTTAGCTTGTATCAGAGAAGTACCTCCTATTAGGAATCTATACAATTACTAAGCCAGTACCTATCTACTCGTAGACTCAACCTGACATGACCATGACCGTATACTTTACTGCCTACAGATACATGGGTACAGAAAGGCTACCATCTATTTGGTTTAACAGGGTTCCCTTTTAGGCATTAAATCAAACAGGAACAACTACCATCTAGTAAATCCTTTAATAATGACAGAGATGGCAAGCTATGAAAGCAGGTTAGTTATCTATATTGATTGGCAAGCCAAGCCTCTTCTGAAACCTTTGGCTGCCCTTCGACCTCTCCTCGTGGCAGAGCTTCTAGGGTTTGTAGATGGGTTTGGGGGATCGATCAAATTTAGAGGAGATAAAAAGGAGTTTGATTTGCTCCTACCTGAGGGTTATTCGAATTCAAATAGGTTGTGAGTTCGGTTTGAATGGCAGTTGAGATTTAAATCTCAACTTTATTCATTCTAGTCCCAGCCAGTTAGTGTTTTTTTTACCAATTACACCCTTTTTGATAATTTAAGCAATTCCACATAAGCATTGAATTAAAAAAAATCATGAATGGCACAAATTTAAATAATTGAGAAAATTTGGTCAAGGGGTTGACACTTTTGCAAGTAAAATCCTATTGTGTGATGTTTACTAGGTAGTACGAAATCAATCAATGGCAACAACATCATATTCATGCAATGTCCGTACGTATTTCTTAATTTTTTATTGAAATTTGTTTACTATTGTTCATATTTGAAAGCCAAATTTTGAAGGCTTGTTTATTTATTAATGCCAGTTTATTTATTGTTTATTCTTTAAAATTTACTGACATATATAATGAGAAGGTGGCAATGATGAGTAGGGCTTGAGAAAGTGTAATTGATACTACATGGCATCATAATATGATGCATAAATAATCCATCTGAGCCATATTTTTTTTTCTCTTTTTTGTGCAAGGCATTTAACAATAGATTTGAAAACAGTAAAGTGACATCACTGGCATGGATCCTTGGTCTGAAAACAAGCAATTTTGTTTCCATCTTCTATATTGGTTTGTAAACTGGAAAGTGGGATTTATTGTATCAATCTTCTGTATTGTTTCTATCTTACTTTGTGGACTTGCTATTTGCTTGGATTGGATTATTTTCTGGACTGTATATTTGCTGGAATTGTTAAAAGTTGGCATTAGAAATTGGCATCAGTAAATTTACTTGAATTGTTAAAAGTTGGCACTTGGCATCGAAAAATTTGCTAAATTGCTAGAACTGGATGTATGGGCCCTGTTTTGACGTATATGGGCCATGTTTTGGCGTCATAAATTTGCTTCAATTATTTTATGGACTGTATTTTGCTAGAACTGGATATATGGGCCTTGTTTTGGCATTATGAATTTATTTTCTGGGTTAAATTTGTTTACACTGGCCCATAACCCGGCCCATTTAAACCAAGGCCCAAGGATCGAAATAACCGAACAAACCGAACCGATTTAGAATGGTTCGGCTCAGATCGGTTTTGGATTAAAATGGTTTGGGTCGGTTTTAAAATATATAGGTTCGGTTCATGGTTGGTTTTAGGATTTACGGTTTGGTTTGAACCGAACCGACCTTTTGCTCACCCCTAAATGTAGCGGCTCCTATTGGAGGCAGATGGGATCCGGTACTAACAAGTCAATAGGGAATGTCACGTCTCACGATCTGTCGTGCAGTCCCCCATCGATTTGTCAGATTTTTTTGTATTTTATATTTGGTAGTCTAGAAGTGGCACTAAATCCTATAATGATTTGGTGTCCGATACAAAAAAAAAGTATGATTTTTTTAGTTCCAAAATATGAGAAATTATTCAATAGAACGGACTTACCATGTGATAATTATGAGCTTTGGAATTTTTTTTAATAGTGTCATGATATACCATAAAAACTAAATTAGAAAGAAAAAAACATATAGTAGTGTGAGACTCATCAGTAATTGTGAGCCTTGAGTTATTTTAATAGTGCCATGACACATCACTAAGACTAAATAGAGAGAGAAATAGAGAGGGGCGTGTCATGACACTATTGAAGAAAACTTAAGTCTCAACACAGTCACGTGGTGAACTTGTCACACTGAATAATTTCTTCCAAAGTTATTTAATAGAACTACTTAAACGTTAATTTAAATCTTTCACTTTGAGACTACAGATTTGACGAAGACACCCAATTCTATTTAATTGACCCTATCACTTTCCAAATCGTTTGAAAATGTTTTTATTATTTTTCTAGTTATGATTCTCAAAACACTTACTATTACTGTAATTAACATAGCTTTGAACATGTAAGATTTAGGTTAGAGCTTTAAAAATAGTGTCACGTCCCGCTTTTCAGAATACGGTGAGATGGATACGTAACATCATCTCCATGCTACGCGTCATATGAATACTGCAATACCCATATTCGCGATTGTCATCCGTACAGTTCTAGAATAGGATTACCACAGGTCACAGGATACATAATATAATAATTAACAATTTGATTACAAGACATTCTAAACTATAAATAAAAAAATTATTATCCTACTCGACTACAGCCTTTAACCCTATATATATATATATATATATATATATATATATATATATTTTTTAATATATATATATATATATATATATATATATATATATATATATATATATATATATTAATAATAATAATTATTTTTGGGTGTCCGTGCATCCCCATCAACCCCGTGGCCACTGCCACCCAGCCGGGTTGATGCGGGAGGGGGGGCTCGATCCCGGGTCTCCCCACCGAGAACCCCCCTCGTGCCACTTACGCTACGAGCGCCGGACACACACACACACACACACACACACACACACACAAATATATATATATATATATATATATATATATATATATATATATATATATATATATATATATATATATATATATGATGTGAAGAAATGTGGTTCCAACACAATCGTCTTCAATGGTAGCATCATGTTCTTGTCTCCAAATGTACTTCAATATTTGATGGCAGCTTTCTTTGAAATGTTGCTATAAAACTAGTGAACAATACTAGGTCGTCAAACGACATACAAGCCCTCAGTTAAGGACGGAGAAAATAAATGAAATGAAATGAGATGAAAATGATTGGATTCTCAAATTCCAAAGGGTTAATAAATGGAATACTAAATTCTTATGACTAATTATAGTGTAAACTTGAAGTATGATTCTGACTAAATTTTATTCTAGTAAATTCATCGATATTCGTCTTATAGTTAAATCCTAATAATTTACACTCATAATCCTTACAATCATGATCACAGTCACAATCATATTTCACAATCATAATCATAAATTAATATATTAGGATCACCACTCACTACATTAGGCACATCGGGTGACTAGTATACTTAAAATAGGCCTGTATCCTGCACCAACATTTTGGTCTCAAAGTTGACAAGTTACTTATGTAAGATTGGCTTATGCATCTCTATAATTGTTTTAATGTCTCGAGTCCTCAATTGGGCCTCTCTTGCGTGTACCCCACAATACCAGCAAGATGGATGTTACCTATATTCATGGACACGACAAAATGGTGTCAGTATCCGAATCGTTACGTACCTGTGCGTCCGTTTTCGTGCAACATAGGTAATTACTTTTATATCTATTTGAAAACATTCATATCCTATATCCATATTGTGTCTGTATCCGTGTTCACATCTGTACCAGTGTCCATATCATGCAACATAGGATGTTACATTAGTCAGATTGCAGAATCAAACAAGTTCGTACCAGTTTCGAAGAAGTTCATAGGTGCACATCTGTCCACTTCACGACGGAGGCTTGATAAATCTCTGCAGCACGACCTCCCTTGCCCTCCCTATATCCCTGCGGCACCGATTCGCCTGCACGCCCAAGTCCTCGACGCTCTTCATGAACGCCTCGAGCTTCTTCTTGATCTCCTCTATCGCATATTTCACCGCCTCCTCGTTCTTGAGCGCAAAGTCGACGCGCCGGAGCAAGGAACCGATCTGCACCTCCAACCTGTCCACGAGAATCCGGACGCTGTCCAGGTCCTTGATCGCAACGTAGGCCCCGGCATACATCGTGCTGAAATCCACCTTCTGCCCTTTGAGAGTATCCGAGTACTTCTTCCACAGAGAATTGACACATTTCCCCATGGACCCCAGCGGAATCGCGGCCGCAGCGGCCAGTGCCGCGGTGACGGGCGGGGCAGCCATCACGGCAGCGACGACCGAGCAGATGAGCACGGCAGCAAATGCCGAGACGAAGATCACGCTCGAGAGTTTCCTCCAGGACCTGACGGTCTTGATCTTTTTGTCGATGCTCGTCTTCGTCAGATGCAGCTGAAGAACAGTTTGGCAACTCTAGAGGGGGGGTGAATAGAGTATATATGTATAATGAACAATTAAAAATTAACTCTTTCACTAACAATGAATAATCAGAGTAAAATGCGGAATGTAAATGAAAGACAAGAGAGCATACGCAAACACAGCAATTTTAACCTGGTTTCCCTCGTGGAGGACTAGTCCAGGCCTGAGAACTCTAGCTCAGGATTAAATCCACTATTTGTGAAATAGTAGCTTACAACCCGTGCCTTTACTTCAGAAGAGCACGTCAACTTCTTACAGAGAATCGCAGTGGCGATTGCTTGGAATTGTCCAAGCGATTTCTTCACTCTTGCACAAGAATCCTAAATGAGAGATGCTGAGCACTCGAGACTTAGGAGGCTTGTGGCTAGTAGATGAGAAGGGTATGGCTTATAGAGCTTGTAGGAGAGAAGAGAAGAGAAGATTGAGTGATTCAAAATGAGAGAATTCATGCCCTATTTATACTGATTTTAGGGACAGAATTCGGCCAGAATTCGGGTAAGGAAATTCAAAAATTTGGCCGTTGGACAGCTAGCAAACAGCTAACCCTAAAATTAGGGTTCCTGATTTCTAGGGGACAGAGTTCGGCCCGAACTCTGTGTGGAGGCAGAGTTCGGCCCGAACTCTGTCTCCAGAGCACAGAATGGTCCTAAGAGGGACTTGTGGGCAATTTGGTTTTGGTGGAGCTTGGGATTTTGGGTAGGCTTGTAGACTAAGTTCCAAGAGCTCAGCATAACTCAGAGTACATAAATCTAGACTCAATGAAATCATAAAATACAGACTCCAGAACACACTGAGAGCTGAAGACTGAGCTGTCATCTGTCTTGAACTGAATGCAGTCGTCGTGTGTCGTATTGAATTAATACAAGTATTATTTGGTCAATGTAGTCAATATTTGGTTGACTGTGACTTTGTGTCAACAATCTCCCCCATATTGATAATTGACAAAATAATATATGTATATTTCAATATTCATACCTGGACACAGTTGATTGTAATATAGCTCCATAGCTCCCCCATAAACGGAGCTAAGCGAAAATAGCTCCCCCATAAATCATGAGCGGTGTCGAGCTAGAAACTAGAAACTATAGCTCTCCCCCGTACAAAATACATAGTACCTGTGATCTGATAGATAATATTTTCCAGAGCAAGAAGCACAGATATACACAGATATACGAATGCATAGAACCAGTAATAGTTTCCCAAAACAAAAATATACATATGTTTCTCCCCCTTTTGGCAGTTAGCAATATAAGAAGCAATAAATAGTAATGCAACCACACTAAGAGAAGAAACAGTATAATTTTAAGCAAAATAAGCACTGACAGAGAATAATAATAAAGATAGATAATGTCATCCACCAAACCAAGTGGTCAACTCATAAACAGAGTACATACAACCAGCTACATAAATCCATGATAAACTAAATAACTGAAAGCAAAAGTAACTAAGACCATCATCAGTAGCAGCAGCAGCAGATAGTAGCCAGTCTCCATCATGGAGCACGAGAAGGTCCTGGAACATCTAAAGGACCAGGGAAAGAGCCAACGAAAAGGTCCTGGAACATCTGAAGATCCACAAAAGTATCATCTGGATCCATATACTGCATGACCCACGGATCATCAATACGATAACCCGCGCGCCCTGGATCCCGCTCAATAGGCACATGCAGATCAGGATGACGAGCAAGTGAATACCGCATATCATGCAGAGAGTTCCCAAGGGCACTAATCTGCAGAGTGGTACGGTAATCATGCTGCGTCCAGCGATCATCCTCAATAGCAAAACGATCGCGAAGTATAGTCTGAAGTGAATCCAAAGTGGCAGGAGGTGCAGTCTGACCGAGTGGAGGGACGTCAGGCTCCTCATCAGCAGACAAATCAGTAGCAGCAACAGGCTGAAGGAGTCGTGCCGGAGATAGAAAGGTAGGTGCCGGCAGAAACGGACAAGCATCAAGTGGTATATGAAAAGCACGAAAGATCATAGGAAGATACAGAGGATAAACCAAAGCTCGTGGTTTCCTCCTACAGCGAATCATCCAGTCCATCATAGTACGTGGAAGATTGAAATGAATTCCAAAGTGAAGATGATAAAGAGCAGAAATTTCAAGATAGGTGATTTCATCAGGGGAACCGATCTTGGGTAGAATGGTGTTAGAAATGATCCAATGAAGATCAGAAAAATATGGGTTGAGATATTTAGTCATGAGATTTCGAGGACGTTTGTAAGGAGTGCACAAATCGTCCTTGAAGCTTTCAAGAGAAAGTCCGTTGGGAAAATGGAACGAGCGAGCATCAACAAGCCTTTCCCAAGAACTTGGCTCAAGAAGATCAAGATATTCTGCTAATTCAAAGTCATCAAACGAGATATCGATACCAGCAACTCGTGAATAAATACGAAGATCATCAAAGGTTAAGTTGCAGTAGAACATTTGAATGGCATGACGATAAATAGCAGACTATGTAGTGATTAGTTCATCAATATAAAGGTCATGGAATAAAGAATCATATTGAGAGAATATTGAAAAATTGATAGGATGTCCTGTGAATACCTGACGATTCCGAAAGTCACTAAACCAGTTGTTTGATGCATCAAGTGAGACAAAAAGTTTATTGTCATAAGTGGAAGGATGTAGAGGACGAGGTGGATTGAACAAAGGGTGAGGTGGTTGAGGTAGTTCAATGATTTGTTCAATTGATGGAGAAGAATCTGAAGAGGAAATACTCTCAATTCGAATCCTTTTCCCACGATTGAACAAGCAAGGAGCCATTAAAAGATTTTAACTAGAAGATAGAAAATATGAATAATACCTCAAACAGGTAAAGAACAATGGAGGAGAATGGAGAGGAGACACCTTTTTGTTGATTTGAGAAGCAATGGGGTACTCTGGATCAAAAACTAGGGTTAGGGTTTCAAGGAAAGAGTGTGTATAGGTGAGAAAAGGTGGTAATAGTGAAGGAGAGAGGTAGAATCCCGACATAAAGTAGGGTTTTGTCTTTTGGTCGGGTGAAATATTGACCATAGGATTAGAAAAGATCCAACGGTGGAGCCAGATCCCGATTCTGGAACCTAGGTACCGAACTCGGCCCGAACTCTGATAGGGGCAGAGTTCGGCCCGAGTTCTGGTTCAATAGTCCAGAACTGAAAATAGGCAAAAGTCAGGAAGAAAATGTTTAATAAATAAACAAAATGATAGTCGGGGAAAACAAAGAGTGTTGAATGCAAATAAGAGGTATACAGAAAGTAGAATGAACCTTTAAAAAAAATGTCAATTAGGCAATATTAAATCGAAACAAGCCATATAATAAATAAGGACATATACTGCAGTTCAATAGTCCAAATTTGCCATGGGTTAGCTGCAGGGGCCGGATCCCAGCTAGCGGTAGTCCTGAAGACTAGTGCACCGTGTCGCTTAGGCTTTTACGCCTTGTTGTCAGAAGAGCCCTTTCGGCTTGTACCCATACCAAATTCTTCGTAAAGAAATCACAATATACTCGATATTTACGCAGGTGAGTTTTAATTTATGACTGCTTCATCTAAGATTCCAAGTTCACGACAAAGAAAATTAAAGCGCTCTTCGGATAGTGGCTTAGTAAAAAAATCTGCTAGCTGATGATCAGTGTCAATAAATTCTAAGTTAATCGTGCCATTTTGCTGATGATCACGCAAAAAGTGGTGTCTGATCTCAATGTGTTTAGTGCGTGAGTGGCAGACAGGGTTCTTAGTCAAATTTATGGCACTAGTATTGTCACAGAATATAGGAATATGCATGAAAGATAACTTATAGTCTTCAAGGGTTTGCTTCATCCACAGAATCTGTGCACAACAACGCCCAGCTGCTATATATTCAGCTTCTGTTGTGGATAGTGCGACAGAGTTCTGCTTCTTGCTAAACCATGAGACTAGAGCCTTTCCTAACAAATGACACGTGCCGCTCGTACTTTTACGGTCGACTTTGCATCCAGCAAAGTCAGCATCAGAGTAACCGATGAGGTCAAATGATGTTGACTTGGGATACCATAGGCCCACTGTAACCGTACCCTTAAGGTATCGAAAGATACGCTTAACCGCGGTCATGTGAGATTCCTTAGGATTTGCTTGATATCTAGCACATAGGCAAACACTAAACATGATATCGGGGCGACTAGCAGTTAAATAAAGTAAGCTGCCTATCATACCTCGATACTTACGTTGATCAACAGGTTTGCCGCTCTCATCTGGTTCGAGTTTGGTTGAAGTAGCCATTGGCGTGCTAATTGGTTTGACGTTGTCAAGGTCAAACTTCTTCAGCATGTCCTTGGTATACTTCGATTGACAGATGAAAGTTCCATTTGTCAGTTGCTTTACTTGCAGGCCAAGAAAGTAGTTGAGCTCTCCCATCATGCTCATCTCAAATTCTGTCTGCATACACTTGGCAAATTCTTGACAAAGAGTTTCATCAGTAGATCCAAAAATAATATCATCAACATAAATTTGAATTAATAGAATGGTGTCTTTGAAAGATTTGATAAACAGTGTAGTGTCAATTTTCCCTTTAGAAAAACCTTTCTCAAGCAGGAAGCTGCTTAGCCTTTCATACCAAGCTCTGGGAGCTTGTTTAAGGCCATAAAGCGCTTTCTTTAGCTTGAACACGTGGTCGGGAAATTTGTGATTTTCAAAGCCAGGGGGTTGTTTGACATAAACTTCCTCCTTAATAAAGCCATTCAAGAAAGCACTTTTAACATCCATTTGAAATAATTTAAAGTTCTGATGATTGGCAAAAGCACAAAGCATCCGAATGGATTCTAGTCTAGCAACAGGAGCATATGTCTCATCGTAGTCGATACCTTCCTCTTGGTTGTATCCTTGAGCTACTAGACGAGCTTTGTTACGTGTGACTGAACCATCTTCATTTACTTTGTTTCTAAACACCCATTTGGTACCAATTATTGAGTGATTAGCCGGTTTAGGAACTAGTTCCCATACTTGGCTTCTCTCAAATTGGTTGAGTTCTTCTTGCATAGCAGAGATCCAAAATTCATCAGTAAAAGCTTCAGAAATGTTTTTAGGCTCTACTTGTGAAATGAAGGCAGTGCTAGCAACATAGTCTCTTAATGATGATCTAGTAGTAACTCCACGTGAAACTTCACCTATGACTAAATTTTCTGGATGAGAAGGTTTGAATGAGAATTTCTTAGGCAAACCCTCCAGAGAATTAGTTTCAGTTGAAGTATTCATTAGAGTAGAGGAAGTTGATGGCACAACATCATCATCAAGAGTACTTACTGCACTGTTATCTTCATCAAAAGTCACATTAGTTGACTCCTCCACAATAAGTGAGCGTTTATTGAAAACTCTATATCCCTTACTTTTGGCAGCATAACCAAGAAAGATACCATCGTCAGCTTTGGCATCAAATTTGCCTAAGTTGTCTTTGGTGTTAAGGATAAAACATCTGCAGCCAAAAACTCTGAAATAAGAAACATTTGGGGTTCTCCCAAACCAAAGCTCATAGGGTGTTTTCTTCGAAATGGGACGAATAAGCACCCTATTCAAAATGTGGCATGCTGTACTTACAGCCTCTGTCCAAAAATATTTCGGAAGAGAAAATTTATTCAACATGACTCTAGCCATATCGCCAAGAGTCCTATTCTTCCGCTCCACAACACCATTTTGTTGAGGAGTTCTAGGACAAGAAAATTCATGATCAAAACCATTTGCATTACAAAAACTTTCAAAATCTGAATTTACGAATTCGCCTCCATGATCACTTCGGATTCGAGTAATCATGTAGCCTTTTTCGTTTTGAACTTTATTTACAAAAACTTTGAAAACAGAGATAGCATCGCTCTTATTAGCGAGAAAGAAAACCCAAGTAAATCTCGAAAAATCATCAACAATAACAAAAGCATATAGTTTGCCACCAAGGCTAGCTATTCTACTAGGACCAAATAAATCCATATGGAGTAATTGCAAGGGTCTAGTAGTACTTACAGAGTTGATGGAATGAAATGAGGATTTAGTTGCCTTGTTTAGTTCACATTCGGCACATACCATGTCCTTTTTGAATGTGATGTCAGGCAATCCTCTCACTAGCTTCTTGGTAGAAAGCCTGGATATAGCATCCATGTTGGCATGACCGAGACGCTGGTGCCAAAGTAGTCGTTCGTCTTTGTGGGCATATAAACATCTACCTGCATTGTTAGTATTTATAGAGAGATAGAAAATATATATATTGTCCTCTCTTTTCCCTTCAAAAGCAATGTCTCCTGTTGACCTATCGTAGATGTAGCAACAGTTTTGTCCAAAGTTAATATCATATCCATGATCAGCAAGATGGCTAATGCTGAGCAGGTTATGCTTTAACTCGGTCACTAGGCAGACATCCTTTATAACAGGAGAAGGAGGATGACCAATGATACCGTTACCTATTATGTGCCCTTTGAGATTGTTACCGAAGGATACGTATCCTTCTCTTTTCATCGATAGTGATGCAAAAAGATTTGCGTCTCCCGTCATATGTCGCGAGCATCCACTATCGAGAATCCACTTACTCTCAGTTGAGGAGGAAAGGTCCACCTACATCAAGAGTAGATGTGACCTTTGGTACCCATTTTCTCGAGGGTCCTGAAAAGTTAGTTTTTGGAAACCAAGCATATATTTTCTTGTCTACCAGTCTTCTAATTCTACACTGTGGTGAGATGTGTCCATGTTTTCTACAGTAAGTACAGATGGTATTTTTATTTATACTGGGAGCATGAGAATGATATCTATGAGCAACAGGATGAGGATGATTTGGAGAGTTAGCATGGTAATGATGACTATACTTAGAGTGAGTTACATGATGATTATGTCTGTGTGTCATAGCATGATGATATTGACTGTGAGGAGTGGCATGCTGAAATTGTCTATATGGCATAGTGTGATGTTGTGGCATGATATGATGATTTTGCTTATGTGGCATAACATGATGATTTTGTCTACGTGGCATGGCATGTTGATGAGGTATGGTATGATGACTTTGTCTATGTGTAGAGTGATATTGGTTGTGTCTTTGTGCAATATGATGAGTATGAGGAGTATTTTTACGTGCATGCGGTTTGTGAAAGTTTGTGTATATAAATGCATGGTTATGTGCTGTATGAGGGTGATGTGGTTGACTAGCATGAGTGGTGTTGTGCTCATGTGATTGGGTTTGAGGTTTAGCAACCTGTTTTCCCAATTTGATTTCTAATCTTTTAGAAACAGCTTGTAATTCATCAACCTTAATATTTAAGCCATAAATCTTAGTCATAGAAATCTTGTGTCTACTCTTTTCTTCAGCAAGCAATGTGTTGAGAGTAGTGATTTCTTGAGTTTGTTGCTCAATGCGTGCTTCAGCATCATGTAAGCTTAATTTAAGCTTGGATACTTCATCAGTGTCATTTGTGGGAGATGTGTTTCTAACATTATTAAGAAGCAAGGAAATTCTTTGTATCTCATCTTCTAGACTTTTGATTTTGTCCTTGGCATGCTTGTATTTACCGATAACCTTTTTGTGATCATCAAGTAAATCGGTGAAAGCATCGCCAAGTTCATCAAAAGAGAAGTCATCTAAAGTTTCGTTTGATACCTTGGTGGAATTTGCCATGAGGCAAACATTTGCTTTGTCTTGAGGAGAGTTCTTTTCTTCCTCGGAGTCACTTGCTTCGCTTTCATGCCAGATGCTTGTGTTGGCATATCTTTTTGATGAGTTCTTCTTGTAGGGCTTTTCATACCGGTTGCTCTTCTTTAAGAGCGGACAGTCTCTTCTGACGTGTCCAGTCTTTTTGCAACCATAGCAAGTTGGCTCTTCTTCATCGTCTTCTTGTGGTTCCTTCTTTCTTTGATTGAAGCGAAGGAATTTCTTGAAGTTACGTACCATGAGAGCTTGGTCTTCATCATCTGAGATATCGTCTTCAGTCTCATCGTGATCAACCTTTCGTCGATGGACTTTGAGTGCTATCTCCCTGGTCTTCGGAGCAGGCTCTTCGAAGTCCTTGAGGTCAAGCTCGTGAGTCATGAGCTTGCCCATCAAAGTCTCCATAGACATACTTGTGAGATCATTTCCTTCTATGATGGCTGTCACCTTAGGGTTCCAAATCTTTGGTAACCCTCTGAGTAGCTTGCGGATCTTCTCATGGTTTGAGTACTGCTTACCAAGCGAGGATAACGGGTTGATGATGTCGAGGAATCTTGTAAACATTTGAGTGATCGTCTCATTAGGCTTCATCTTAAAGGCTTCGTACTCTTGAGTGAGACGGCTTATCTTTGATTCCTTGACTTGAGTGGTTCCTTCATGCGTCACTTCCAGAAGTCTCCATACTTCATGAGCAGTGGTGCATGTAGAGACCCTGTTAAACTCGTTCCTGTCTATAGCACAGAATAAAGCATTAATAGCCCTAGCATCTAGACTTGCCTGTTTCTTCTCCTCGACAGAATATTTGTCGTGTGGCTTCTCAATGAGGTCACCATCGACAACTATTCTGGCGGGCTTTTTGTAACCGTCAGTTACGACAGTCCACAGGTCAAAGTCTAGAGACTTCAGATAAAAACTCATCCTTGTTTTCCAATATGTGTAGTTAGTCCCATCAAATAGGGAAGGCCTATGAGTGGACTGACCTTCACCATGATTGGAGATCAAGGATTGTGTGGTTGCCATGGATCAGCTCTTAGGATGTTAGTCCTTATAAAGAGAACAGAGCTCTGATACCAATTGAAGAACAGTTTGGCAACTCTAGAGGGGGGGTGAATAGAGTATATATGTATAATGACCAATTAAAAATTAACTCTTTCACTAACAATAAATAATCAGAGTAAAATGCGGAATGTAAATGAAAGACAAGAGAGCATACGCAAACACAGCAATTTTAACCTGGTTTCCCTCATGGAGGACTAGTCCAGGCCTGAGAACTCTAGCTCAGGATTAAATCCACTATTTGTGAAATAGTAGCTTACAACCCGTGCCTTTACTTCAGAAGAGCACGTCAACTTCTTACAGAGAATCGCAGTGGCGATTGCTTGGAATTGTCCAAGCGATTTCTTCACTCTTGCACAAGAATCCTAAATGAGAGATGCTGAGCACTCGAGACTTAGGAGGCTTGTGGCTAGTAGATGAGAAGGGTATGGCTTATAGAGCTTGTAGGAGAGAAGAGAAGAGAAGATTGAGTGATTCAAAATGAGAGAATTCATGCCCTATTTATACTGATTTTAGGGACAGAATTCGGCCAGAATTCGGGTAAGGAAATTCAAAAATTTGGCCGTTGGACAGCTAGCAAACAGCTAACCCTAAAATTAGGGTTCCTAATTTCTAGGGGACAGAGTTCGGCCCGAACTCTGTGTGGAGGCAGAGTTCGGCCCGAACTCTGTCTCCAGAGCACAGAATGGTCCTAAGAGGGACTTGTGGGCAATTTGGTTTTGGTGGAGCTTGGGATTTTGGGTAGGCTTGTAGACTAAGTTCCAAGAGCTCAGCATAACTCAGAGTACATAAATCTAGACTCAATGAAATCATAAAATACAGACTCCAGAACACACTGAGAGCTGAAGACTGAGCTGTCATCTGTCTTGAACTGAATGCAGTCGTCGTGTGTCGTATTGAATTAATACAAGTATTATTTGGTCAATGTAGTCAATATTTGGTTGACTGTGACTTTGTGTCAACAGCAGCTTCTGCAGCATCGACGCCTGCTGCGCGTAGACCGAATGGAACGCCCGAAAGAACTCCTCCGTGAAGGGATCGCCTGTCGACTTGAAATGCCTCATCTCCTCCAACGTCCTCTCGTACCTTCTCCTTCTGCCGTCGCTCCCCGCCTCCTCCTCCTCGGCGAAGCGCTGGAGCGCGGTGCGGACGACAATCTGCGAGTCGCGGGCCTTCTCGTGGCACTGCTCGAGCGCAGCACAGAAGTCGAGGGTCTGGAGGGAGCTGTCGAAGTAGTCCTCGACGAGCTGGTAGAGCTCGGGGCTGCTCCAGACGTCCCTCTTGCGGTCGAGGATGATCCTCATGACCTACTGGTTCATGTCGAGGAGGCAGCCAGTGATGACCCAGAGATTCTCGAACGAGAGGGCGTGGACCTCGAGGCTGCCTCCGACGAGGGCGGAGATATCGTGGCTGGTGCGCTCTCGGAGGGCAGAGTCGAAGGAGACGATCTCGGGGTCGCGGCGGCACGCCGCTTCGTAGGAGCTCAGCTCAGAAGCGTACTCGGCACCGGCATTGGCGGTAGACAGAGAAGTTGTCACACCCCGACTCGCCGAATCGGTCGTCCTCGCTTTGACTCGAGCTAAATTGATTACACGAGCCGGGACGTGATGCCGTGCAAGTCTTTATTGGACTTGCACAAGGCAAGGATGTACATTTGGGATTTACTTTGACACGACGCGTTGAAATTAAACATGCAGAAAGTTGAAGACATAGCATAGGAAGAAATTTAGCTTTTTATTCGTAAACTTATAAAGTATGTGCAAGGTCATTGTTGCATTACATATGCTGTTGCGGCTAAATCTTGAAACACAAAAGAAAAACTCTCGACAAGCTTGTCCTAAAATAATCCTTGTCGTTCCATACATTCACGCCCCTTTATAAATTTGAACAAAAGCCTTCGATCTGAGTTGGGCTTCAAAATACTTCAAAATAGGAGAGATTCGTGCCGTATTCCGTTCTTCAGCTTCGGGTCTAGTCTCGAGCTCCCGCAGCGCGCTCGTTACCTGGGGAGTTGGGGGTTAGCACACTTGCTAGTGGATGGGACGAACTCACTCGTCTAAACCGAAACTGCTTATTAAGGATTCTAGCATACGAAGTGATCTTTCTATTTAGAAATATATGAATTGCAGATCATATTGAAGGCACATTTTAAACGATAACACATAACCAATTTTAAACATTCTTACCACGGCCGTGCTCCTTTCCTGCACAAAATATACATGATACTTACCACCTGCACAAGACAATATGTGAGCATGCAATCTATCCTATATGCGGTCATTGGTGATATCGACACCATGAAGGACGATTACGTAGCCTTGCGACGTGCCCTCCAGTCCAGGTAGCGAGCCTAACTGGAGGTCTCGCAATGCCTCGCGCCGAAGCACGATTTCCATAATTTCCTCCTAGGCCGATTCGGTCCCAGGGTTCCGGGTACCATCTCGAGGAAAGCTCACCTTGTGCACAAGTCGTCCATGACCATGCGAATGTATAAACAGTTAATATGTATGAAGTAAGTTGCATAGCCTAACCGTTATCAAACCACATAATCGTTCCCACTCGTGCAAGGGTCCTTTTTCCCGAAACTGTACGTTCTGATTTAGCATCCCGTAGGCACCAAATTCTCCGAGGTGTGATATGTCGCAACCAAGGTTTCTTTGTTGTGTTTGTACGGCATGAAATATAATCTATCTCTTTCTTAGAACTTTATCTTTTCTCTACTTAGAGTGAACTTATAGATTCGGAGTTAACTTTTCTAGGTTGATACATTATTCCGAGTTCTTGATCTTAATGGCAAGCATACATCCCGTTAGAATCATCGATTTGAACGTTGAACTTTAAGAATTTAGTTGGTGGGAAGGAGTAGAAAAAAAGGGGCCGAAGAACCACCCACCTAAAGAGATTGTGCCGAGAGTAGGAGAACGCTTCGCAACGGTCAAGCGTCAGTTACGCGAACTCCTGCAATGGCACGAGCATCGAATTAGAAGCCTTCCTTCAATCCCTCCTTCGAAATTCCTAAAGACGCATTCAGAAATCGATGCGAAAGCATACTATCAAATCCACGCAACAATTTGTTCAGAAAGCCAAGAAAACCAATAAAACTAACAGCAGACGGGTTGCGTCGCTCCCTTTAGAGTTCCTTCGCCAAGACGCCGCCCACTGCATCTAGGACTTATTCCAACAGTAGTCGATCCATTAGTTGGAATGGTACTCATATCACTCGTCTAAATCGATTTTATTGATGCCATAGTTTTTTTGTATATTAAACTCGTTGCCGAGTCAGACTAGCCATCTATGTTCCTGACCATGACTGACTTGCCACGAGCCTATTACACAGTGCTTCGTCCCAACGGGGGCGGGGCACTGCATAATATACCACAAAAAAAAAGTTTCGTCCCGAAACTTAAGAACAAGGGTCTGACCTTCGTCGGCGAAAAGTGAAGGGTACTTCTCCTTCATCTCCGCCTCTAGTTCCCATGTCGACTCCTCGACTGAATGGATGCGCCAGAGTACGCGAACCAAGGACATCGATCGGCTCCGCAGGATCTTTTCTTTACGGTCCAAAATTTGTACGGGCTCCTCCAAGTATGATAGATCGACGCGCAGCTCCAACTGATCGAAACTAACCACATGACTTGGGTCATGCACGTACTTTCGAAGTTGGGAGACATGGAAGACGTCGTGCACTTCAGCCAGGACAGGAGGTAGCGTGATTCGGTAAGCAACGGTCGTCACTCTTTCGAGAATCTCGAAGGGCCCTACGAATCTCGGACTCAGTTTGACCTTTACTCCGAACTGCATGACGCCCCGCATCGGCGTCACCTTCAAAAATGCATGGTCCCCAACCATGAACTCTAACGATCGTCGGCGAATATCTGCATAACTCTTTTGTCGACTCTGAGCAATACGGAGTCTATCTCGAATCATGCGGACCTTCTCGACGGCTTGTTCGACTAGTTCTAGCCCGAGCACCTGTCGCTTCCCGACTTCGTCCCAACAAATCGGAGATCGACACTTCCTTCCGTAAAGTGCCTCGTAAGGAGCCATCTGGATGCTCGATTGATAACTGTTGTTGTAATAAAAATTTTGCGAGCAGCAAGTGTGTGTCCCATCTAGTCTTTAAATCTATTGCACACAGACGTAGCATGTCCTCCAGGATCTGATTCATCCTTTCTGTCTGGCCATCGATTTGGGGGTGGTACGCGGAGCTAAGGTTCAGTTTAGTGCCCAGCGCCGCCTGTAGACTCGTCCAGAAATGCGACAAAAATTGCCCATCTCTATCTGAAATGATTATGGCAGGTACCCCGTGCAGTCTTACAATCTCATTGATATAGATCTGAGCTAACCGATCGACGTTCCATGATGCTTTGATGGCGAGAAAATGAGCGAATTTGGTCAAACGATCGACAATGACCCAAATCGCATCATTTCTCTGCGGTGTCTTCGGAAGGCCCATGATAAAATCTATAGAGATGTCATTCCACTTCCATACTAGAATGTGTAGGTTTTGTAGCTCCCCGCCTGGTCTCTGATGCTCGGTCTTCACCTGCTGACAGGCCATGCACTGTGATACAAACGTTGCCACGTCTTTCTTCATGTCGTGCCACCAAAAGGTCGTGCGCAGGTCCTTATACATTTTGGTACTCCCGGGGTGCAACGAGTACTTCGCATAATGGGCCTCCGTCAGAATCTCCTTTTAAAGTTCGGCTTGGTCCGGCACGCATATCCTCCCTTTCATCTGCGTCATTCCGCCCTCGTCCACCACAAAGTCGGTCGCCTTTCCCGTCGAAATCAGCACGTACATCTTCTTCAGGAATGGGTCATCCTTCTGTGCGGTCCGTATCTTGTTGTGCAAGCTCGACTCAAGGTGCAATTGGGCCAATCGTGCACCATGGTAACGGATTCAGAGTTCGATACCCTTCTCTGCCAAGTCTCGCTGTATGTTATGGTTGATAGACAAGCACCTATCAAACATTCTACGCAGAGCATCCGCTACGATATTTTCCTTACCTGGCATGTACTCGATAGTCAGATCGTAGTCTTTAATAAGTTCGAGCCAACGTCGCTGCCGTAAGTTCAGGTCCCATTGAGTGAAGATGTATTTGAGGCTCTTATGATCCGTATAGATGCTGCAAGCTACACCATAAAGATAGTGCCGCCATAGCTTCAACGCAAACACAATCGCCGCTAACTCAAGATCATGTGTAGGATAATTCTTCTCGTGTTGCTTCAATTGTCTCGAAGTAAACGAAATCACCTTATCCCTTTGCATAAGCACACATCCCAAACCAGTTCGCGATGCATCGCTAAATATTTAAAACCCTTTTGGCCCGTCTGGAAGTGCAAGGATTGGCGCTGAGATGAGCCATTTCTTCAACTCTTGAAAGCTCGATTCGCAGGCGTCGCTCCACTCGAATGCGACTCCCTTCTGGGTGAGGCGAGTTAGGGCGACGCAATCTTGGCAAAGCCTTTGACAAATCTACGGTAGTAGCCTGCCAAGCCGAGGAAACTTCGGATGTCGCCTACTGAGGTAGGCCGCTTCCAATCAACTATCGCTTCAATCTTCTTTGGGTCCACCGTGACGCCTTCAGCTGAGACAACGTGCACAAGGAAAGTAACGCTGCTCATCCAGAACTCGTATTTACTTAGTTTGGCATACAGTTGGTGTTTATGCAGAGTCTGTAGCACCGTCTTCAAGTGCTCCACGTGCTCGTCCTTGCTTTTCGAATATATGAGAATGTCATCGATGAATACGATGACAAATTTGTCTATGAACGGTCGGAACACCCGGTTCATTAGATCCATGAACGTGGCAGGTGCATTTGTCAAGCCGAAGGGCATGACTAGAAATTCGTAGTGACCATATCGAGTTCGAAAGGCGGACTTCGGCACGTCCTCAGATTTGATCTTCAATTGATGGTAGCCTGAGCGAAGATCAATCTTGGAAAACACCGTCGTCCCTTACAGCTGGTCAAACAAATCGTCTATCCTTGGCAATGGGTACTTGTTTCGTACCGTGGCTTTGTTGAGTTTCCGATAATCGATGCACACCCGCATCGATCTATCCTTCTTCCTTACAAACAACACTGGAGCACCCCACGGGGAGACACTAGGGCAAATATATCCGCGATCTAGCAACTCTTGTAGTTGTTCTTTCAGTTCCTTCAGCTCCGCCGGCGCCATTTGATAAGGTGCTTTGGATATCGGTTGGGTGTTCGGAAAGGTGTCGATGCTGAATTCTATCTCTCGGTCCGGCGGCATCCCTGGCAATTCGTCTGGGAACACATCAGGAAATTCTGCCACGACTTCAGTCTGGTCGTACTTGCAATCTCCGCTCTCGTGTCTCAAACTGATGCTAGGTACCCGCTGCACCCGGAATACAACATACGCCTTGCCGAAATCGCCGATATCATCATTGCTGCCTTTGACGCTGCTCCGCATGAATAGGAGAACTCGGTTTCTCCCGGAAGGTGGAACACAACTCTCTTTTCCGTGCACTCGATCGTTGCGTGGCATGCACCAAACCAATACATGCCGAGGATTATATCGTACTCCTTGATTTCGAGGACGATACCTTCTAAGGATAGATTTCACCCTCCGATGCTGATGTAACCATCCCTACAAATTTGAGTGGCAGGCATATCTACTCCCGATGGAGTGCTAACCTAAGATTCATATCTAAAAGTTGTATGGGTAATTTATTCTCTTCTACAAAGTCGACAGATATGAAACTATGTATAGCACCCGAATCGAACAGTACTCTAGCAGGCATATTTTTATAGAGTAGTATACCTGTCACGACAGTGTCGAACGTGAATGCTTCGTCCCGAGTCAGTGCATAGACTCGACCTTGCGCCCTTTGGCAATTTTGTGGGTTTACGGGCACTGCGTTTGCACCATTGGCGGGAGGCGCCCTGTTCTAGTTCTGGACGTTCTTTGGTGGATATTGGTTGGCCCTTCCCATGCGACAATCTACTGCCTTGTGACCTAGCTGGCCACACTTGAAGCATCCCCCTTGGCAATCGTCCGCCAGATGTCCCATCTTGTAGCAGCGATGGCACCGTACGCCTGGGTGAGGCCCCCTATACTCGAACGTGTTCTGGCGCTTTGGCGCACCAGATCCTCCCGCGTCGTGAGGATGCTTATTGAAGTTTTTGCGGATGCTTGACCCGGTCTTCTGCGAGGCTCAACCGAAGATCCGCTCGCTATCAAGGGCGGCGTTATATGATTTCATGTACGTCTGGCACCTTTAATTCATGACGTCCCGACGCAAGTCGTCATTCAGGCCTTGCTGGAAGCGCTCGCACCACTGTGGGCACCCTGAATTTCGGGTTGATTTTTTTAATTTTCAGATTGAATTAGTTTCAATAAATAATTTATTCTGTTTATTTATCTTTATGTGTACTTTTTCGTGCCTTTGATATTTGGAGTGTCAGGGATGTTCAACTCTGGAAACCTTCTTCACGAGTTTTGTAGTGGACAGGATTACCTTCATGATGGTATATAATGTCCAATCCAAACTTGTTCCCTTGTACTCTTTTTGCTTCGCACAACTTCGGGTCGATTTAGATCATTTGATCATTAATTAATTTTCCCACTCTTTTCCTTGATCATTATTAGCACGTTACCGTGACTTTTAATTTAGGAGCACAAGACCAGTCATTTTCTTGAAACCAACTTCTCATGCATGATCTACTCGAGACGCTCTTCGTTTATGACCTTCGTGTCCCACTCAGACACACCATTTTGTGCTCCATTTGCTTCACACAACTTTTCTGATACGTAATCCGATTTTATTTCACCCCACGGTGTCATATTTATTTTCCAACTTGAAATGTGGATACCCTGTCGACCAAAACCTGTCAGCCCCAAATATGGACATAGCCCACATTGAGCCTACTACTCGCATGATACTGGTGTCCTATTTATTGGAATCCCTACGTGCTACTTATTTACCCATGATCATCAACACATGTTTAAATTCGATTATTGTGCCATATCCGGTTTTGATCCAACCCGGCTTGACTGAACCCAACCCCAGCTTCATCTTTCCCTCTCTCATGACGCCCTTATTTTTCCTTGCCCAAAAATAATATTAAATACCTAGTTTCCACTTCAAATATTGAGTGTATATCCATTAATTTAAATCCCAAAAAAAAATGAATCTAATTCCCTATTAATTTCTACCCTTGATTTCCCCTCATTCAATCCTCACCCTACATTCACAATTTTCCCACACAGCCGGCCCTAACTTTGAGGGAGTAGCATTCTCTCTCCTCCCTTTATTCACACATATATTTTCTCACTCTCTCACTTTATTTCCGCTCCTTTTTAACACCAACACCAACAGCACACTCTTCCCTTTCCAAACTCCTCACTCCTATGCTCGAGCTCCTCACATGGCCGAGCCCAGCCTCGTCGGTCGACCTTCCACCACCCTGGCTGAGCTCAGCCCAGCCTCCACCTCATTTCTCGAAGTCCAACTCCATCACCATCTTCACTGAATCACTACCACCACCACTTTAATTCATCATCACCACCACCACATCCATTCACATTCGACTCCACCACCTTGGTCGCATGGCCGCCGCCCCTGCCGCTCCTTCGTCGGCCGGGCCAGGCCGCGCAGCCCTGCATGCAGCCTCGTACGCAGCTGCAAACAGCAGCGACGCAGCAGCGTTTGTGCAGCTCAGCCGGCCGGAACAGCCCTTGGCCGCGCGGTGCAGCACCGACGTCGTAGGCGTGGCCGCCGTGGTCGACCCCCTTGGTCGGGCGTACCCCCCGGGCAGGCCCTGTGGCCGCCGCTCTTATCTCCGACGTGTATCAGAGGCGATCCGTGCGTTTGGCACGGGTTCCCGTCGTGACGAGCCCGGAAACGAAGCTAAAATATTGTTCCATCGTAGCAACTTTGTGCACAATTTTTGAGAAATTTGTCTATTGGATCTGCGATTTCTTCACTCCGTCACAATCTTGATATATCTATCTTCACTCCTGTCAATTTTCGTCCGTTAATTTTATCGTTTGAGACATCAAAACCGGCCACCAAGTTGACCGTTTAAATTGTATAAATTTTGGACAGTTTCGCGGAGCCAACTTCGTCGGCTTGTACCTCCTCCACCGCAGCTCCATTTGGCGTGCTACTAGTTCCTATAAAAATTTGGTATAACCCTCTTACTACCCCTCCAGTTTTGTTTCAATGTGAGCTTGATTGATTGGTTGAATTCGACGCCAAAGTTGGCCATCCGAATTCGTAATTTCTAACTTGCAAAATTCTATTTTTGAACATGGGACTCCAGATTTCATTTCTGACACCACCAGTAAACTCGTGGCATCGTTTCTGGCATGTTTTCATATATAATTTGTTAGATTTGGAGGACGTGGGACCTGACACGTATTTCGGTGCAAAGTAGGCCCCATATTCTGGGTCAACGAAACTTTTTGACGCCGGCTCATCGGAATCCAATTCTGGATACACCGTTGAGTTCGTATCATCATTCTGGACTCGTTGACATATAATTTGCTAGGTTTTAGTGGACATTGGATCCGGCACGCATTTTGGTGCAAGTCGGATACCAATATCCGGGTCAACGGTTCATTTTGAGATCGGCTCATCGGAATCCAATTTCGGATACACCGTTGAGTTCGTATCGTCATTCTGGACTCGTTGACATATATTTTGCTGAGTTTTGAGAACATTGGCTATGGCACGCATTTTCGTGCAAACCGGAATTCCAAGTTCTGGTCAACGGACCAAATTGAGATCGGGTCAACGGAATCCAATTCTGAATATACCGTTGGGTTCGTATCGTCATTCTGGTTTCGTGAACATATTTTTTATTATAATTTGTAGACTTATTTTCTTGCACATTTTTCGGTGCAAAACGGCTCCGACACGGATACCGTTTTGACCCAAAATTACCTTTTTGTCCTTGTGTCCAAATTGGACTTATGGGCAGGCTATCCCAGCTAATTTGACCATTTTGGACACGTTGGCGATGTTTATTTCATCATCCGACAATGTTTGTAGATACTTTCTCTATATATCACCTTTTATTATAATTAATTCTTATAATGTTCGTATTTTGGGATTAGTACAACGAAACTGAGATCAGTCAATTCCAGTGATCTCACGTCGCTGAAATTGACAAGATGGATAAGTGGATCACTATAATAAGATTATTAACTTTACCGTTGATCATCTTATCTCGATTTGCGTGCCGTAAGTTTCGACGTACAAATAACGAAGTACACTTTATATCTTTAATAATTAGACTAGAATTGACCCTGTTTGACCAGAGTTGACCAGTTGACCAAAAGTCAACTGTAAGTCAACACTTGACCTAGTTTGACTAGACTGTTGACCGGAGTTGACTTGACTTAGAAGAACCTAGAATAATATAGATTGCTTGTAGAGATTCATTTATTACAACTTAAACACCTTGTAACATGTGTTGCTTTAAATAGGACTCTGTGGCTTCAGTTGGACCTCTATACTTATCAGCTATTCAGGTTATCAGGCGAGTACATTCTCTGATTATTTCATATCCTGTTAGAATTATTCTCTTGCTTTAGATTACTTTACTTGATGTTGTCACGTTGGTCACACGGATTAGTACTATATGGATCCTTTCTTGAGATGTTATCCCCTCAGGGAGCATCGGATACTACATGTTCTATGTGTTTCACTTACATTGTGTATCACTATGCTTCATGGTTCATTGAATCACTTGTGACATGTACTCTCATGATCACAGAGTCTTCCATGAATCACCCATTTATGGGCATTCCTAGAATCCCTATTTATGAGACTATCATGTATCACCCTTCGGGGGCCATTATCACCCTTCGGGGGCTATTACATGAATCATAACATAACCTGGCTGGATCCTTGTGTATTGATTGGGGGTACGGGGAAGTAGAAGTGGACATGTGAATAATATCCAAGTAGTGTAGCATCAGAATCATTCCGTAGTGTAGCATCAGAATCATCCTATGCCATTCACATGTCTATATTGTACTCTGACTCACTAGCCACTGTTAGTTCTCTATTTATAGTAGATATTTCTATTACAGTTCTCTCTCTATTTACATCATGTACTTCTTCAGTTTCATGTATCATACTCTCGTGCATGTTTATATTTTTCTAACCTGTTATGATCTGCGTGAGATGTATTGTGCTCGCTACCTGTCTTGATTGGACCTGTTGATAAGTTTACAGATAACTTGGAGGTTGCCTGCTAGCCTAGAGGAGACACAGTAGAGGTTGTATAGATAGTTATTTCAGTTGTCTTGAGTTATATTTACTTTATGGATTACTGTATTTGAGATTTGAGATATTTTCTGGGTTTGTGTATCTTAGACACTTAGACTTCTATCTGATGTATCTCCTTGTGGATTTTATGTTTTATCTATATTTTATCATGCTCTACCTTAGATGTGATTGAGACTGTATTGCTATGTCACCTCCATTCGGATTGTATATACTATACAGGTACCTTTATATTGTTAGATGATTGACCTAGGACAGCGTTCTACCACCGATACTGCGGTGTAGGCTAGACGTACCCACTTCTCGTGCCCTTACTCTAGGGTGCGGATTGTGACACGTTTTTAGTGGTGGCCCATGCAGGTCGAGTTTGTTAGTGGTATTCGAACTAGAGTACCACTACAGCCTGCAGTAGGATTAGGTATATTTTTTGAAGGTACTCAATCACAGTTAGGATCCCTTGAAAGATTCCTGGGATGACCCTTGAGAATCTCATTATAAATATCTCAAAATTTGATTCTAATAGTTTATATTTATCTTTCTTGGTTAGTTAATAAATTTGATTTTTGGGTATCCATTGTTGATTTAATTTAATTTTTGTCAAGATAAAATGGGGCAGAATGAAATGCTCTACAACATGCTCCAAGCTTCCGAGAAGAAGAACGCCAAGAGTCCATGCTCCAAGCTCCATGAAACTTTCATCCGGAGTCCAAATCTAAACTTCCATAGGTCAAAATGGGGCAGAATGAAATGCTCTACAACATGGAACCATCAAAACTCAGAAATAACAGGATTAAGTAGATCAAAACCCAAGAAATCCGAAAATAAAGTAAATATAGATCTACAAGAATCTAGCCATGGAAAGTGAAAATGCCAAGTTCTAAAGTTAGTTAAAATGCTGTAAGGAAGACAATGAAGCAATAAAATTTGAGTTCCTCCATGAAGCAAGTTGTACTTGTCTAGACCTCTCTCTCTCTCTCTCTGGTAGGTGGAGAGTTAATGAAGGAGAAGAAGAAGAGTAATGAGGAATAATGGAAGAGAGAGAGAGTGGAAATAAATAAGGGTGGTGGTAGGTGGGAGTGGTTTGGTTCACATAAAATCCAACCAAGCCAAACCCACTAAACCGAACCAACCAAGCCAATGCAATGCCATGATGAACCATGAAATACTCAATAAACCAAGCTCCATTAATCAGAATTAATCCATGAACGATAAATGACAATTAAACCACAATGCTAAATATGAAAATAAACCACAACTAACTAATCAAGGAAAAAAGAAATACGGGTCAGAAATACGAACACGTATAAAATACGTATCACGAATTTCGGGACACTACATCCTACCCACCTTAAAAGAATTCCGTCCTCGGAATTTAATCAAGAGGCTAGAGATGTCGGGACAGCTATACTACCACAAGCAATCTACGCTATCAATCAATCATACAATCATACATGCAAGCAAGGAATCAAAGTACAAGGCATAAGGAAGATTACACCTCACGAGCCAAACCGATTGGGATAACGTGATCGGATATCATCCTCACACTCCCACGTTTGACTCTCCCAAGGAGCGATGAACTCAAGCAACACGAACTAAACTGATAGCCTTGCGCTTGAGGTCTCTCTCTTTGGTCAAACATGGACACGGGCCTTTCCCCATACGAAAAGGTTAAAGGCTATTGGTACCAACCTTTTCGAATGATCTAGGAAATAGCTCGGGCCCGGGATATACCGTTGTAATTAGGATATATGAAACATGACATGTATCCCGCATGACGACGGTCGGAAAGCAAGACAATAGGACACAGATACCTCTCCGCCGATTCTGGATCTGGGCCTGGGCCAGGGCGAACTGCTGAGGCCTCTGTTGCTGGAAGGCCTGGGCCTGAGACGGCAATGGACCCGGGAACGAAAACTGCTGTGGTTGGTGAACTGGAGCTGGTTCTGGTGCTGGTGCTGGTCCCATAACCGAGGGACTAGTTACTGTCGACGATGATCTGTTTCTGAACGGACAAGATCCTATCATGTGGTCCGGCGAACCACAAACCAAGCACAATCCCTGTGCTCTACGGCACTCAGTAACAACATGCCCGGGCTTTCCGCAATGAGAACAACCGGTTGCGAAAGGTCGCTTCTGCTTCTGCTGCTGGGGATAGGTCGGGGCAGAATGCTGTAAGGAGGTAACCGAATCTGTCCTCGTAGCTCCAATGGTCAGGGTCCTAGCTGTTGGGGCCGGTGCTGAGGATTGGTTTATCTGGTCATGAGACCGCTTCCGACCTCCGATCCGGTCCGCTATCCTTCGGGAAGTATACTCATGCCTCCTCGCTGCTCGCAAGACGGCATCAAAAGTTCTGTGTTCGAACTGCTCTACTGCCAATATAATCTCCAAGTGGAGCCCCTGCTGAAATCGCTGTGCTCTGTCTAGCTCGGTTGCCACCAAGGTGGGAGCAAACCGACTCAACCTTGAAAACTCGGCCGCATATCCGTCGACCGTCCTGTTCATCTGCCTGAGATTACTAAACCTGGTATGCAGGTCATATCTAGCCACTGCGTCGAAGTACTTGGTCTGGAACATATCGCTGAATACCGCCCACATGACAGGCGTGCCCAAACTCGCTGCTTGCATAGCCCACCAGCTGCGGGCTAGATCTAGTAACTGCAGGCATACCACAGCCACCTTCTCTGCTTCAGGGGTCCTGGCTGCCTCCAAGATAACTTCAATGTCCTGTAGCCAGGCATCTGCAGCAATAGCATCCTCGCTGCCGTCGAAGAAGGGAGGGTTCAGGCGCTTGAAATTGTTGACCGCACTGTTCCCTCGAGGACCAATTCTGCTTATAGCTTCTTGTACTGCTTGCTGCAAGGCATCACCTCGGCGGTCCTGAGACGCAAGCAACTCACGGATGAGCCCTATCAAGACTCCATCCTCTGACCCTACTGGCTGAACTAGCTGGACTGGGGGCACGGGTTCTCCAGAAGGCATGGCTCGGGAGGCGGCTGCTGAGGATTGATTTTGATCTTCTTGTTGTTGCTGGTCTGCCGGCCGAACTCCTTCTGGCTGATCAACAGGAATGATGCCACTGAAGCAATAACATCGGGAATATTAAGGAAGGACCAGGATAGAACAATGATGCAAGCATGTTATCAAGTCAGGGATCCAAGGAGATAAGAAGATACGAGTGGAGATCAAAGGCGAGTACAGATTGAGACATCTATCCGGTAAACCCTCACATTTCTTGATTGACAAGACATGCATGGGCCACCACTTAAACCATGTCACGCCCCAGAACCAGAATACTGGAGAGCGGGGGCGGACATAGCCAGCTACGTATAACGGAATGGAATCTACACCGCTATACGGTCACGGCTGTCTAGATATGGAAGGGTTTATCTACAAGCCATCAGTCTCTTAAGGTCATAAATTATCCTATTGTCTCAATCTCAACCGACTAGTAATAATCACAAGATATCAGATCACAAAATATACAATTGTAAGGCGTCCCAAATATTACATATCCAGATGATCATGAAGCTAGTCGTACAAAATGTAAGGACTAGCAAGAGTTTAAGTCATACATGATCAACCTCGAGTTGCCAATCATGTTACAGCCCGTAGGCAGACAGTAAGTAAAGTTGCAAACGAGCTAACACTTGCTCGGCGGCTAAACGCCTCAAAAGAATATTTTATAATAAAGTGGGAGAACAAAAAAAGAGAAACCCACACGTTGCCCTGGTTACGTCTGGCGGTCACCATCGGGCTGGAAGGCAGGTAGATCCTTTGCTACTGCTCCGGTATTTGGCCATACAAAACCAGCTGGGTCAGACCCCAGAAAGAGCAAGTGCCACAAAGGAGGCTTCACTTAGGAACTAAAACTAGCAATTTAGCACCAGAGTATAATTACGAATAAAAGACAGGACATATTGGAAAAGCATGACAGGATGATATACGATGAGATAACCATGGGACTATTCAGATAACCAGGTTACAACCCGTAAACCAAACAAGGACCGGGGTTGTAACCCTTCGTCTGAACGGAACTTGGCTTCTCTCACCATTTATCGGCAAGATAAATATAAGAAATCAGGTCAAGTAACATTCTGGAGTGACAATCATTATAGTGACAATCTGGAGTGACAATCATTATAGTGACAATCTGGAGTGACAATCATTATAGTGACAATCTGGAGTGACAATCATTATAGTGACAATCTGGAGTGACAATCATTATAGTGACAATCTGGAGTGACAATCATTATAGTGACAATCTGGAGTGACAATCATTACAGTGACAATCGGGTACAATCTTACAATCAATCAATTCTAGACAATACTATACTGGACTAGACTCCATCCAAGCAATCACGGCCAATCATTGCCTACGGCTTTCTACATTAACTAACTAGGGTTATCACAAGCCTAGTTACTAGCAAGATGCAATGAGAATTCCAAGTCCGGTTACCTGTTTGTTACTACCTGAGTGATCCCAGCAAGAAAAGGAAAAGATAGCAGGATATAGCAGACACATTGTAGTAAGATACATGTGTCCTAAGGTACCACACTCGACGGTGGGCTGGAAGTGCGCTCATCTCGACGGATAGCAACAAATCCCATGTATATATATAAGGCCGGGACCAAAGGGGCAACAGGTAACTGGGAAATTCTCCATGAACTAATTGATCAATCTAGTCATTAACCAAGCCAGATTCAGTAAGGATCCCTGACCGTGGTACTCAGGGATCATGCCCTAGACACGATGCAAGACACAACCGGACTCGTAGTTTATACAGGCACAATCAATGCAAACAACCACGGTGTCAGGATTTAATTATACAGGTCATGTCATGTCAGGTAGCCGTCGCAACAGCTATTCAAGATAATCATGTCAGGTTTATCATATCAAGTGTGCTAGTCAGGAGTACGCCACGACGGGCCACTATCAGGTCATGCCAGGTTATCATGTTAAGAGTGCACCACTACGGGTCACCATCACGTCATGCTTAATTATCAATTCCAAACATATCAAATGAATTCATGATTTTCAAGTTCAGGACAAAAGGCGTATAATAAATTACAGTACACAGAGCTATTAGAAGGTCATACGGCTCAGGCCTATGCGGCCAGGGAAGGATAAGACACATACGGCTCAATTAGGTGAGCGCATGCGGCCAGGGTCACTGGAACCCATGCGGCCAAGACAAGAGGGGCGCATGCGGCTCAGGGGGACGAGTGCGCATGCGGCCCAATTAGGTGAGTCTCATGCGGCTAGCGGAAGAGAAGTCCATGCGGCTGGATTAATCAGGGTCATGCGGCCCGGACTAAGAAGTCCATGCGGCTGGGTCTGGGGGTTCTCATGCGGCTTGAGGATCAGGGCCTATGCGGCCAAGGGATCCAGACAGTCATACGGCTGAGAGGACTCGAGTCCTCATGCGGCCAGCGAGTAACTGGTCTATGCGGCTCGCGGGAAAAAGTTCATGCGGCTGAGAGAGCACTTGCCGCATAAAATGTTTATGCGGTCAAGTCAAGCCCCTGCGGCCAGGACTGTCGTATGAAGGCTCATGCGGCTCAGAATCACTTGTCGCATGAAGTATTCATGCGATCAAGTCTAGCACTGTTCTTCTTCTCCAAGCTTCCGAGAAGAAGAACGCCAAGAGTCCATGCTCCAAGCTCCATGAAACTTTCATCCGGAGTCCAAATCCAAACTTCCATAGGTCAAAATAGGGCAGAATGAAATTCTCTACAACATGGAACCATCAAAACTCAGAAATAACAGGATTAAGTAGATCAAAACCCAAAAAATCTGAAAATAAAGTAAATATAGATCTACAAGAATCTAGCCATGGAAAGTGAAAATGCCAAGTTCTAAAGTTAGTTAAAATGTTGTAAGGAAGAAAATGAAGCAATAAAATTTGAGTTCCTCCATGAAGCAAGTTGCACTTGCCTAGACCTCTCTCTCTCTCTCTCTGGTAGGTGGAGAGTTAATGAAAGGAGAAGAAGAAGAGTAATGAGGAATAATGGAAGAGAGAGAGAGTGGAATATAAATAAAGGTGGTGGTAGGTGGGAGTGGTTTGGTTCACATAAAATCCAACCAAGCCAAACCCACTAAACCGAACCAACCAAGCCAATGCAATGCCATGATGAACCATAAAATACTCAATAAACCAAGCTCCATTAATCAGAATTAATCCATGAACGATAAATGACAATTAAACCACAATGCTAAATATGAAAATAAACCACAACTAACTAATCAAGGAAAAGAGAAATACGGGTCAGAAATACGAACACGTATAAAATACGTATCACGAATTTTGGGGCACTACACCTACTTTGCAATCTTGGTAGGAGTTGGTCTTGATATAGAATTTGATTTTTATATTGGGACATGAGAGTATATATAGTGGGCACAGACACTTGCCGGATACGTATACATACTACACTTTGACTACCCACCTATCTAAATACATATTAATATGTTGATTGATGTTTAAATTCTCAAAACCCCAATATTCTGATACAATACAGTATCAGAGACTGGTTCTCTGCTTTTTCCAGTTTAAATTCGTATTTAAATATAAATTTCATGTTAGTAGTTTTGTTTACATCACTGCACATGTATGTTATATACAGAGTTTCATTTCTTAAAGAAATTGGTTGAGTTTGTGTTTGAATTTGTCGAATCTGAGACTGTATGCATATTCACCCTTAATACTGGATTTTAAATGTTAGTTCAAATTGCTGTTTTTAAATGTAATATTTGAGCTATATACATTGTTGTATGTAGGGATATAATGTTAGGTTTCATATTCTTACATGTTAGGTTGTGATAAACATTGGGTTGGTTGATGTTCGAATTTCTCCAAAATCCTAAAACTGAATACATGTTAACATTTTTTTCAAATGTTTAGTTCAATTTCAGATTTAATATGTAATATTGAACTGTATGCATAGCTAAATGTATGGATAGTATGTTAGGATTTCATCTCCATCATGTTAGGATGTGTTGGGAGCATTGAGTTGGTTGTGATGTTTCAAATCTAAAATCTGAAACTACATTATGCTAATATTACACTGGTTTAAATGTTAGCTCATTTTCAGATTTTTATATAAATGCTGAACTAAAACTGGTTTTAACCTTTCAATACTAAAGCTATAACCCTGTACAAGGACACACACCCTGACTTAGTATACACTGCCATGTAAACCTAACCCTTCCTCTCTATGTTATGTTCATATATATAGATATATATAAATGCATACATGTTATCATTATATATATATATATCTATATATATATATATATATATATATAATATATATATATATAATATATATATATATATATATATGGTTAGCCATGTATGTTATGAGTAAATAGGTTGTGCATTGTAGATTGTTAACCAATATGCCATGAGTAGTGTAACTGGATAGCTATTGTTTTGAAACCCAAATCCTCATATACACTTTCATGTATATTTCACATACACACATGCCTACTATCTAACCATATGAACATGTCCACATACGCCCATACACACACGAACCATATAACCTTTACATAATGCTAGCTTTTTCCCTCTCTAATGCTCTCTCTATATATATTGTGATTGGATTTCCATGCAATTGACTTTCATTCTTTAACTTTTGATTTTGATTTTCTTGAATAGTATCCCTTTATAGATAATTGGTAGTTATCTTTATTATGTTTTTTGATAAGTACCAGTTTTCATGTAGGATGGTAGACTGCCTTACAGTTTTGATGATTGTTATTTCTGTAACTTTTCTAGTTTAGCACCCTAGATTGCTTGTGTGTTTTGATACCCTATGACCGTTTTGTTAGCATGACTAATATACCTAGATGAGACATTCAATACCACCATATGCCATGACCCTGTATGTCGTCCTTTTAATCGTATGATTTGTTTAAGTTCCGAGACTTGATTGTGGGGGTTTGACCTAGAAGGAGTATGAACATTTTAATTTCGAGGACGAAATTTTATAAGGTGGGTAGGATGTGAGCACCCTGAATTTTGAGTTTATTTTTTAAATTTTCTGATTGAATTAGTTTCAATAAATAATTTATTCTGTTTATTTATCTTTAAGTGTACTTTTCCGTGCCTTTGATATTTGGAGTGTCAGGGATGTTCAACTCTGGAAACCTTCTTCACGAGTTTTGTAGTGGACATGATTACCTTCATGATGGTATATAATGTCTCATCCAAACTTGTTCCCTTGTACTCTTTTGCTTCGCACAACTTCGGATCGATTTAGACCATTTGATCATTAATTAATTTTCCCACTCTTTTTCTTGATCATTATTAGCACGTTACCGTGACTTTTAATTTAGTAGCATAAGACCAGTCATTTTCTTGAAACCAACTTCTCATGTATGATCTACTCGAGACGCTCTTCGTCTATGACCTTCGTGTCCCACTCAGACACACCATTTTGTGCTCCATGTGCTTCACACAACTTTCCTGATACGTGACCCGATTTTATTTTACCCCACGGTGTCACATTTATTTTCCGACTTGAAATGTGGATACCCTATCGACCAAAACCTGTCAGTCCCAAATATGGACATAGCCCACATTGATCCTACTACCCGCATGACACTGGTGTCCCATTTATTGGAATCCCCACGTGCTACTTATTTACCCATGGTCATCAACACCTATTTAAATTCGATTATTGTGCCATGTCCGGTTTTGATACAACCCGGTTCGACTGAACCCAACCCCAGCTTCATGTTTTCTTCTCTCATGACGCCCTCATTTTTCTTACCCAAAATAATATTAAATACATAGTTTCCACTTCAAATATTGAGTGTATATCCATTGATTTAAATCCCAAAAAAATGAATCCAATTTCCTATTAATTTCTACCCTTGATTTCCTCTCATTCAATCCTCACCCTACATTTTTCCCACACTCTCACAATTTTCCCACACAGTCGGCCCTAACTTTGAGGGAGTAGCATTCTCTATCCTCCCTTTATTCACACATATATTTTCTTTCTGTCTCTCTCACTTTTTTCTCTCCTTTTTAACACCAACAACACACTCTTCCCTTCCCAAACTCCTCATCCCATGCCCGAGCTCCTCACATGGCCGAGCCCAGCCTCGTCGGCCGATCTTCTACCACCCTGGCTGAGCTCAGCCCGGCACCTCATTTTTGAAGTCCAACTCCATCAACATCTTCACTGAATCACCACCACCACCACTTTAATTCATCACCACCACCACCACACATTCACATTCGACTCCACCACCTTGGCCGCATGGCCGCCGCCCCCACTGCGCCTTCGTCGGCCGGGCCAGGCCGTACAGCCTCGCGCGCAACTGCAAACAGCAGCGGCGCAGCTCAGTCGGCCGGAACAGCCCTTGGCTGTACGGTACAACGCCGCCGCCGCCGTGGCCGGTCCCCTTAGCCGGGCTCACCCCCGGGGCAGGCCCCGTGGCCGCCGCTCTTCTCTCCGACGTGTATCTGTCACACCCGCTCCCGTAGGAGCGATCGTCCTCGCTAAGGCGTGATGTCGCACGGGCCTAGGTTGCGCCGGTGCAAGGCTAATCCCAGAAACGGCCGATTTGAACTAGGCCACAGAGTCACACAGAGTGTCCCCCATTTGCAGCGGAAGGTAAATGAACACAAGTTGAAGCGAATTCAATCTCTTTATTGATTTTCAAGAAGTTTACAAGCGGCGCTAGGCCGAGTTTACAAGTCGCTCAGGCTCTCTCTCTGAAACATAAAAGGCGTGCCAAGTGGCTTACAAGATGGATTGATTCATGGCGATGTTCCGATACATTATGTCCTGTATAGGGTGCTTCAGCATCTTGCAACGTTCCAAGGCCCCAGAGTTGGCTCCGCACCTTAGCACGTTCGATAGAAGCTCCGTACCCGCCGACGTCTCCTGCATCCTGCAAGCAGACTGTGGGGTTATCAGTACATTGTTATGCACTGGTGGGGAGGCTAGCTCGCCCACAATACTATCATTACCAAACACGTTCCATTTACTTTTGTGCATCTCTATCATTCATTGTCTTTCTAATCTTGCCTTAGGATCAATTTTATGGCATATGTCATAACCTATCCCGTGTTGCCAAATTCAAGTGTCGCATAAAATATATGCACGACTTACCCATACTTATCGTCCGGCCTTCCCTGTCCAAAGTAAACCAATTTAGTCAACAATTCATATGTAAAACATAACGTGATTCTTGGAAACATTCAATATCAAGGGCGTGTCCCTGCCTCAGTTTCTAGCGCATCGTATGCGTATTCTCTAACTCATTGTCCGAATATTCATTCATTTGGTGTGTTAACATTTCAAGCCTGTTCAGAAGGCGCTTGTTCAGTTTACTTAGATTACTTTGATTTCAATGCAAGGACTTGCACGTGGATTGCCACCAGCAAGGTCTACCTAATCTATATGCACCGGTCGCTGGCATGACAAGCCATTTTGGATATTTTCCCCTTGGTATTTCTCAACTTAGCGTAGGGTGATGGCTGGTATACCCCGTTAAGTCTCTTGAATATACCCCGCACTTACGTCTCCTGGGTGGCCAAGCCCGCACCCAAGCAGCCCGTAAGCCCCGTTTTAATTCCGCCTAGGCCGGCCATGGTTTTCCCCCCATCGCCCGTGCCGCAGAATCCTTCCACTTCACGGCCACGGTATACCCCCCCAATCGCCCGTGCCGTTTGTCCACGACCATTTCGTATTATCTTGTCATTTTAACTTGACGGCTATCTCCGCCGTAGGCTAACCCTTAGCCATAATGCGTTATCGACCAGGTTAGCGTCCGTGCAGCGCGGGTAGCAAGCCCCGTTGCCCGTGCCCGTCACACATGTCGCTAACCATTCCTTTCCTTCTTATCTTTTATTCATTCTTTCTTTTCTTTATTTCACTTGTCCATTCGTTCATTGATTCATTTTCGTATTCATCCATTCGTTGATTCATTCATTCACTCGTTTATTCGTTCATTCTTTCATTTACACATTACGCAATTCCCAGTATGGGAGTCACCTTGGCGACTCATCGGTCCCATAGTCTTTCAATGTTGCTATACTCTACTCGGAATGACTATGTTGATAGTCTTCCTGTTTCATTGTTGTAACCCATTCATTGTTTCATTGTTGAACGCATAAGGGACTTGAAGCTTGTGCCTTAGCACGAGCGTGGAGCGCGGTGCGAGAGTTTTTATGTTTTCTATGTTCCTTTTCATATTCTATACAAGCATACAAGATGAGATTATTTCCTTAGCTAGGTGCGTTGGGTCATTTATTAGCATACGGGGTGTTATCGCCTAGCGATTCTATTGATAGTGTCCAAATTATTACGTGTCTAGGCTAAGCAAAGACGGGTTCATCGGAGCCACCCACATTAGCGATATTTGCATCGGCCGAGCGATACTCCGAGCACGCCTTTGAATGTCTAAGTCTGGATTCAACTTTGTCGGGCCAATGTAAGCCTTGTATCGATTCGCATTGGTACTTCATCGGGTCGACGCAACTCTTCGAGTCGATGGCTCGTTTGAGTCGTTGCACTTGCCGTTTGAATCGGCGTTCCGCTAGGGCAGAGCGGGTCATTAAATAATACACCACTCAAAACAAGTCTCGTCCTCGAGACTTCCTAAGTGCAGGTCATCCTACCGTTCCTTAACTCGTGTCGTGTGCGTATTCTTAGACAATTTCCTATGCGTTATCGTTCTATGGCATCGAACGATACTCGGTTCCTTTTTAAGTTTCGTATCGCATACATTTGGTCGATTTTATTGGATAACTTTTCATTCATTTTAGAGTTGATGGTACTTATTTAATTGTCGTGTTTCTTCGATTCGGTTGCTATTTCGACGTGTCATGGGACTGGAATGGTCGCACAAGGCACGTTGTAATTCGTCAAATGCGAGGGTCATAGACTGAGGCAAACTCACTTTCGTTATCTCGTTCATCGAGATGACCCGATTTTGTTTCTCAAGCATTCTTATCCACGAAATCAGTATGATTTCTTCTTAGCGGGGTCGACCAAGTCTAAGAAATTTTTGTCCGATTCAAGACCAATTATCGTACTATCATCAAGTATGTCCTCCAATCAATGATTCAATTTGTTATCCCAACTTTACTTGCGCATCATCCTTTCCTATCATTCACTTCGATTAGGGCCAATCTCGCCGTCGTTCACGCACACTCCGTTCACACGTTTCTTTGATTCCGAGCCACGCTCGTACTAGTATCATTCCTTTCTTTCAACTCGATCTCAATCCCCGATACTTTTCATTCCTCAAGTCTCGTTTGGAATTCAACGTGTCACTTGGTTGGATCGTGCACGCATTTCAGGCATCCCCAAAATACATATTTTTTCCAAGCCGCATGATAAAGAATTCGTTATTCTCACTCGAGTCGCATCGTGCACATACTCAGGCATCCCTGAAATATATACATGTCAGTCGAATCTCGTGAGCAGGGTTTTCTACTTTCGAATCATTCAATCCATCCAGATCAATCTTTCGTTTGCTAACACATGAAACGGGGGCATCTCGCCTAACCACTAGGCCATTTCTCAAGGCTAAGTCAATGTCAGGATTGGAATCATAGTTTTCCAACAATAATGCCAACACTGACCCCAATCCTAGGGTCAAATCAAAGTCGGAAGAGCGGGATTTTCCTACCCAAGCTTGCGTCACTCAGATTTCTAAACATCGAGAATGATCACCTAGTTCGTATCAAGACGTTCGTTGCGCAGCACAACGAATTCGAATCCATTCATATCACCAATTCTAACCAATTCATGTATTCGATCACGAGGTCACCTTGCTCGAGAATACGTTGTACCCCAATCTTACGCGAGTCCGATTATCTACGACGGTTCATGAATCACCATGCAACGCTCCCGTGGAATAATCATTCTCATCGGGGCGTAACTCTTGTTTGAGTTTAGACTAACTCATTCTCGATACGCGGATTGGACCTACTCAATCCTCAAGTTTAATCATCAAACATACTGATTCGTTCTCGAGTCTATCTTCGCGTCAAACCACAAGTCGAAGCAATCAGACTGCCACGCCATCCAAGTTCAATCACTTCCGCTGTATGAATCACCATATCATCGCTCACGCGGAGTGATCATCCTAATTCGGCGCGACGCATGTGCGAGGCTGGAGTTGCGCTCGCATAAGACAAGAACGTCAACGTTGTGGTTGTCAATGAAGCAAATCCAAGCATTCTCATTTCATCCAAGCCAAATCAAGTCGATAGTCTAACCGTCATGCGTTCAACTAGAAAATCCTCGAGCTAAGTCTATCTTTTCTTCGACATATTTTTTTAAAAATCCCAAGTATAGCATCCAACGGAATAATGAGATTTGCACGATCGTCATTCGCGAGTCAGAGTACCCCCGAGTTATCGCATATTGATCTTTGATACGCCTCAATACCATCGACGATATGCGTAACCTGACGATCATCCTTTGCAACCGATTTTGAGTCGTACGTTGATGCTGTTGTCCGAGTTGGATATTCCATAATTTTATTTGATATTCAAGATCAAGTTCAACTACTATTCCTCAAGTTAGTTTCAAGATCGTTGTCCAAACTCAAGTCGCAATTTATTTGAATTAATCCGAAATCGTACGTGCGATCCTCTAAGTTTCCTCGATCAAGACCATTCATTTTCATTCATCGTTCTGAATCATTTTCTAACTTGCGTTGTCCATTGACAAGTTGTCCGAACGATATCTCGTTCGGGACATTCGAAGTCACGACCAACTAAGCGTGATGCGTTCTAAGGCTTTGCGCAATCGCATTGCCTCGCCGACGTACTCGTTGTATTTCGTAATCCTCAATTTTTGCTCGAATGATTTTCTAAGAACATCCATACACCACTCGGATACAAGCCATACGATCTAGTCCTCAATCACGTTCGCGTCATGCGCTAAGATATCCTTCAGACTCGTTCGACGAATCTCTAGCGTAATCTCTCACGTCGTCTCGACGTACTAAGTTGTTCACACTATTCCTCAAGATCCAAGTCAATCTTTCGTGCACGCCTAAGCGTTAGTTTGATAGCATTTCTATCGATATACACTCTAAGTGTATCTCCGTTCCCGACCGAGCGATACTTAATATTGCTCGCGATTCGTTTGCACTAAAGGTCATGATGCGCGACACGCAGCACAACTTAGCCAAAAGGCCGTGTGCATAGCTATCCCGTGTGGACTATATTCGAGTTTGCACGCTCACTTATTCTCGCTCGAGCGATACTTTGCACAACTTAGCCAAAAGGGTCTGGGTCTGGGTGCACGATACTCTGCACAACTTAGCCAAAAGGCTGCATGCAAAACCATCCCGTTCGAACTATACTTCGGTCTAGTGTACTCGTTTGCTATTGTCAGCGTAAGCTTATTCAAGCACGTACTGCGTTTGCTAACTTCTAGCATTTTGGTCTTCTTTCGACTCAAGTCCGTCGCGGTGGCACAAAGGCCTTCGCCTATCGATCCCGTTCAACCGAGTACTTGTACGAGCTTTTGAAAATATTAGACTTATTGTATGGAACATCCCAAGGCAAAACGAGAGAGAGCGTACACTTCTATTGTTTCAAAACCGAGCTTTCAAAACTGAGAGAATCGAAATGAAGTCCAAGGACGTAAAGCCGTGCTCTGATACCAATCTGTCACACCCGCTCCCGTAGGAGCGTCCTCGCTAAGGCGTGATGTCGCACGGGCCTAGGTTGCGCCCATACAAGGCTAATCCCAGAAACGGCCGATTTGAAGTAGGCCACAAAGTCGCACAGAGTGTCCCCCATTTGCAGCAGAAGGTAAATGAACACAAGTTGAAGCGAATTCAATCTCTTTATTGATTTTCAAGAAGTTTACAAGCGGCACTAGGCCAAGTTTACAAGTCGCTCAAGCTCTCTCTCTCTCTCTGAAACATAAAAGGCGTGCCAAGTGGCTTACAAGATGGAATGATTTATGGCGATGTTCCGATACATTATGTCCTGTATAGGGTGCTTCAGCTTCTTACAACGTTCCAAGGCCCCAGAGTTGGCTCCGCACCTTAGCATGTTCGATGGAAGCTTCGCACCCGCCGGCGTCTCCTGCATCCTGTAAGCAGACTGTGGGATTATCAGTACATTGTTATGCACTGGTGGGGAGGCTAGCTCGCTGTAGGAGCGTAAAAAGTGCTTCATAGAATTAGTCAAAGAGATGGAGCATTCCACCCAAAATGATCCACTTTACGCCTAAGACAGGCTAACCATTTTACGCCCGGGTCAAAGCCAATGGTTTTACGCCAGAGATAAGCTAACCACTTTATGCTGGACAAAGCTGTCAAGTCTTGCATTTAATGCAAAGTCTGACATGAAGATTTTCTGACGGCGTATATTACAGAATTCGAAGGAATTTGTTTTACACAGAGGCCAATGTTGTCGTTTAGTATGTGGACTGAGCTATTTTACGCTCACAATATGGCTTCTTTTAACGCATGGAGACTATATGAGTTTTTACGCTCAAAAGTTGACGTGTGCATAAAGTTTATTTGGGCTGCTTTTACGCTCAAGGTTGTTTAACAACCACTTTACGCTGGAAGTCCATGTCAGGGCTATTTTACGCCTAGTCTACTGCTTTATGCTCAGAGTATATTTGGGTTGTTTTTACGCCCTATTCTTTTTGACCAATTTGGAACGTGGTTTGCCTACATGGCTTTTATGCCACATATTTCGAAGAACGTGTGTACGTACATCCTATTCTTATTGAAATGATGGGACACATGTTAACGTATGCAGAGGATGACTTCGGTCATGGGTGGCAGTTGTTAGCGTAAAGACGGAACTTTTGCTGAGTTTTTATGTACAAGAAGCCAAGTCTATAAATAGACTTATTTTTCTCATATCGGAGACAGAGACAGGAGGAGAGAAAACAGAGAGATTAGAACTCAGAGATTTTAATTCTCCAGAGCATTCTTCTTCAACCTTTCTTTCAGAACAGAGTGAAGCAAAGCAGAAAAGCATTCGGCCTCGCCATCAGTGCCCAAGTGCGTCGATACTTTCTGGTGACTTAGTTCTTCCGGTTGTTCATCTCCAAGCAGTGATCTTCATCATCATCGTATGGTCCAAGGAACAAAGTGATCGCTTTCAGATCAGACTTCCATAGCAATACTTCCTAGAACAATTTGTACTTCTTGTTTTTTCTCGTTTTATTTTCAAAAGCCAATTTTCTGGCATTTTGTTAAGTGAAACAAAATGGCGACTCTGCTGGGGACGACCTTCTCCTCTGACGTGGAGGCAATTGCTCAATACGATGATGTGTCGATTGGATCGACAAAGAAGACTCGGTTGTATACTTCGACCAGACTGCTTATGAAGGGATGCTCCGAACTGGGGGTGGTTCTCGCTGCTCCAATGTTCAAA
>JANAVB010007969.1:0-38916 GCA_029216955.1 Iris pallida
AGAAGAACAAGATATGTAAAAAAAAGGAAGAACATGAACTACTGCTATAAAGATACATGAAAGATCACGACTATATAAAGATGCAGAAAAGATCACGACTATAGCTAAAATCAAGATCAGGATCATAGGAACTAATGTAAGAACAAAATCCTGAACATGTGTATTAAGAATTTGAAATACTTCTATGATATGTGACCGGCTTGGGTAAGACCATGAAAGAGCATGAAAGATCCTGAAAGATCATATATGGTACGACTTAGGACCCGCATGCACTGTGCGAGGCCTAAGCTAAAGATCATGAATAAGTATCCGGGTTTGGTCACATATCTAGAGTATTTCCCCACCCCAAGATACAAGTAAGATCATGAAAGAACAAGCCAGAAAAGATCATGAACGTGTCGCAGTGTGTCAGCAATAAAGAACAAGAAAATGAACTGATCAAAACCATAGAATGTACTTGCCTTTGCTCCGGAAAGATCGGGAATAGGAAGATAGTAGTCTCTATGTCCACCTGAATTTGATAATGCGTACAAGTTGGTTAAGTTCTAATACTACACCAGCTATTCAGGTTTTCATAAACCAATTGATCATCTAATTATAAAAGAGTAGTTATCATATTATCTTGAAATTAGTTTAAGTACAATTATACTTGGGAAAACACTTTAGAGTACTCTATATATCAATATACTTGAATATTTACAAAAATACATTATTACTTCATTAAGAATAATATAAAGCTAACTTCATCCAAACTCAGGAAATAGACTCATTATTATATCCCTATACACAACCCTACCAAATAACACTGCAACATCATTGAGTAATCCGAACACTCCAGCAACCCATAGGTCTTTAACACCATTTACTTATTGGACCAAAATGTAAGTAGCTAACTCTCTTCCTACAGGCTGTCATATAGGCTCAAAATAATTTCAGTGTTCTTGAATAAATATTAGGAAGAACCCAAATAGTCCAACCCCTTACTCATTTAACATTCAATTGATAGTCTAAAACCTCCTGCACAAAATTGAACTTATACACTACCATCTAAGCACAAATTGGTCTATAGCTACTCAACAGCAAAAATGAAGGTTCTAGTAATGCCTGAACATGCCAATAGAAATTAGCCACTTTTTCTCAAATATAAAGGTCAAGTGACTCGGAGAATTGCAAGAGGAACGTAGAAACAAAATGCCATATGAATGTCAGAACCAAGAAGAACACATACGAAGTTAACAGATCCAACAAATCAAATATAGCCTGTATTATTGGACGAATCTCAAAATACTAACATCTGAACTGCCATACTCATTTCCAACAATTTTCAAGGCAAGTCACTGGACCATAACCCCTTGTTTAATCAAACAGTTATAAATTTTTAAACGCAGGAATTCAGAACACAACAAAATCTGAGAAATACCAAATTATACAATAATTCAGAATAATATCAATTGCTAAAATCTGTATTTGCAGTAATCAACCCGACACACTATTCAACAGCGACAAGTTGCAGAAATTAAGCTTGGCACCCGGACACGGCAATGGTTCACTATAAGAAGTCCCTGCATCAATTTCGGCAACGCAAAACTGCAAAGGTACAATGGTACTGGTCTCACACGTGGACACGACTACACCCTGGACACCAACTTGGACACGATCACTGGTCTACAAATGCACGGACATAGCTCTGCTATTCCTAACACCAATCCACATGACGCCACACGAACACAAATCGGACACCAATGTTCATCAGCTAGGAGCAACTCGAACACACGTTCGCCACACATGAAGTGACATAACAACTGCGAATTAAAACTAACACCCAAGCATAACCGAGTAAATAAGGAATTTAAAACGTTACCTGGAGAATTTTCCACAGAAGTTCAAGAACACAAATCCCCTGATCTGAACTCGTCTCCCTTGAGATGGTTCAACAGCGAATTAAATCCCAAAAATATAATCTCTATGAGTACGAAGGATCAGAAATGGCGCTGCAAAGAACCCCAAATGAACGATCAACTCCAGATCTGTTCTGGCAATTCAGGTCCAAAAACACATAGATCGAAATCAAATTGAATTGATGAACGGATCGATTCGGAATTAATTTAAATGGATGAACAAACGATCTGAACTCACCTCTACGAGTATGAAGAATCGGAGAAACTGGGAACGCCGTAGTCGTCGTCGGGAACAGAAAGACGAGGTGCTGCTGGAAAATCGGTTGTGCCGCTCGGTCTGGATCGCGTGGCGTCGAGAGCGCTGATGTCGGAGGAGAATCTCACCGCTGGGGAAGAGCCTCCACGGTGGCCTCTTGTCGCCGTCGCAGGAAGACTCGACGCCGAAAACCCCTAGTCGTCGATGGAAATCATCCGCTGTCGTCGTTGGACGGAGATGCGTCGGAGAACGCCGCGCACAGCCGGCTCGCCGAGATCTCGCCGTCAGGTTCGTGGTCGTTACCGATCCTGTCGTCGCCGTCGGGTTGCCTGTGGCCTCTACTCGTAGACGCTGCTGAAGAGAACTCGGCTAGGCGTCTCCGCCCTAGGCCGGAGCTCCGTCGCCGAGCGCCACGGCTAGATCTAAAAAATTAGGGTTAGGGTTCGGGAGTGTATTTGGGGAAGAGACCGAGAGAGAAAAGTGTTTTTTTTATAATCGAATGATTCTCTCTCTTCTCCTAACTTCAGTTAAGAAAGGATGTGCAGTTTGCACAAAACACCCCACGCTCAGAAGTTTTTTCCATAAGTCCCTCCTGCACAATCATCTTCCAATTTCACCCTCTTCCTTTTCATCAATTGCTAAGAAGTCAAATTTTTAGTTAGAAATTTGTTAGAAGATTTTAAAAAAAAAATGGGGACCACACTAAATTAGTTGTAACAAACTTTTAAAAATTAGAAAATATTCCTGCTCCAAATTCTTTCTTCCAAAATATTCATAAAAGCATATATTTATAGGAAAAAGAAAATGAAATATTATTATTAAAATTTTAAATTCCATAAAAATGGAAAAAGTGGAGTTACACTACGTGGCTTTCATGCCATTCTTCTCGAAGAACGTATGTACATACATCCTATTCTTACTGAAATAATGGGACACATGTCAACATATGCAGAGGATGGCTTCGATCGTGGGTGGCAGTTGTTAGCGTAAAGATGGAAATTTTGCTGAGTTTTTACGCACAAGAGCCCAAGTCTATAAATAGACTTATTTTTTTCTCATAACAGACACACAGAGACAGGAGAGAATACAGAGATCAGAACTTAGAGATTTTGATTCTCCAGAGCATTCTTCTTCAACCTTTCTTTCAGAACAGAGTGAAGCAAAGCAGGAAAGCATTCGGCCTCGCCATCAGTGCCCAAGTGCGTCGATACCTTTCTAGTGACTTAGTTCTTCCAGTTGTTCTACTTCAAGCAGTGATCTTCATCATCATCATATGGTCCAAGGAACAAAGTGATCATTTACGAATCAGACTTCCATAGCAATACTTTCCCAGAATCAAATTTGTACTACTTGTACTTTTTTTTCGTTTTATTTTTCAAAAGCCAATTTCTCCAAGGTATTTTGTTAAGTGAAACAAACCAAAACGTGGCGAGATTACTAACAAAGAGGCTTCGAGCTCCAGGCTTGATTTTGAGCGAGCATGCAACCTTTTAGAGTGCTTTGGATTGACTCCTGCAGTCTTTAGTCGTATCGATGGTGGTCCTCCAACTACGTACGAAGGGCCAGGAGATGTCGAAGCATTTCTTAATCTGATGCGCCGCTCTGGGATTCGCAATATGCATGAACTAGGTACTTCTCTTCGTCAGCCTGACGAGGGAGAGAAAAAATAATATTTTTATGTATTGTGAATCTTTTACCTGTAGGGGGCCACTCCCCCCTTTTTATAAATAAAGTCTGATGTTAATCTCATCTGTTGGTATATAGAACTGTTCAGTACTTATTTTGACTGCTTCTATGGTTGTTAATTCCCAAGAAACAAACCAACACGTGGCATCTGTCTTGTGGTTACGAGAGCCTTTAAATAGGATCTTCTTCCGAAATAGACTCATACCAATCAGTTTCTTCAGTCTTTATAAATAGCCGAGAATGTTTCATGTATTTTCATTCTTATTCCTTTGAAGATAACTTTCTGCAATGTCGTTCTCCAACAAGTAACAATGGCGAAGCTTTCCAACGGTGTTCCTTTGTACGCCCAGTCATTAGACGTAGATTCAGCCATCATTAGAGTCAAACCATTTGACTTAAGTGGTAAGTCCGATCGTAAGCAAATATCTGTCTTCGAATTTTCTGTTGGAAACAGGTATTCACGAGCGTGAATTCTTGACGAGCGTAAAAAAATCCTTGCTGAAGCACTGGCGTAAAAGCCTTATTGAATCACTAGCGTAAAAGCCTTGCTGAAGCACTGGCGTAAAAGCTTTGCTGAAGCACTGGCGTAAAAGCCTTGCTGAAGCACTGGCGTAAAAGCCTTGCTGAAGCACTGGCGTAAAAGCCTTGCTGAATCACTGGCGTAAAAGCCTTGCTGAATCACTGGCGTAAAAGCCTTGTCATCTGTTTTTAGTTAGCGTTTAATACGCATCTGATAATACTTCTGTTTAAAACACTTCTTCTTTGTTATTTTCTGCAGAAGTTTGGCTGAACAGCTTTTCCAGAACCGGCATTGGTGACTTTGACGTTGTGAAGAGTGTTCTTCTGACATCAATATCAGGGAGCTCATGCGCTTTTGATGCGCAAATCAGACAACTCAGAACTCTTCGTGGGATAGAAGGGTCTTCTTCCGTTTGTAGGAAGAGCCTTTATACATAGAGAGTTGGATGGTGGAGTCAACTCTACCCCGAGAAATCGGGTAGTAGAGTTCCTTTCGCGGCAGAACTAGGATTCGTATCCCAATGCTGGATGCATTCCTATCTCCTCTGGAAGGCCGCCTCTAATCCACCAGTTGTATTGGCAGCAACACGCCTTCGGGCTGCCATACCCTGGGGTTCTCCTCTCGTCTGAGAGAGAAGACCAGAGTTTGATTCCTACTGTTCTGGTCGCCACCGAAGCTCAGACAGCAAGGAATTGACACCAACAATGAATCCGACAAAGGAGATCCAGAGAAGAAATAGATCTCCATTAGGTTATCGTTGTGTGTATAGAATGAAAATCCAAGATGTAATAGATTTCCATTATGACTTGTAAGATAGTCTAAGAAGTGTAATAGACTTTTATGATATGAGAATGGAAATGATAATTCTTCTATGCTCAATGATTTGTATCTATCTAGATGAAATATGGACATGATAGATAATAAAATCTTGTCTTCTATTTTTAGAGTATACAATGCTATCAGAGGTAATATGGACATGATAGTATGTAAGAACTCAAAAGAAAATTAGATTAATATCTATGCAGAGGTCAAAATGGAAATAATAGATAAGAAAAGAAGGTGGATTTAGTATTTATCCAGAAGTTCTAAAAACATGATAAATAATGAATCCCACTTTTTTTAATCAATTGATAAAATAGAAGATTTAAAATCCCTCTCCCAGGAGACAAAAAATCAGCTTAACCAAACCTTGGTAGCTGGGGAATAAGAAGACAGATGTCATGAGCATATAAGTCCATCTTAACGTATGAATGAATCATAATTTTTGGGAAAAGAAAACATTGATTCGATTCCATAATTAAATGAATGAACCCGATAGAACGAATGGATAGGTCTTTTCGGGAATGAAAAGTTGTTCTTAATTTTAAAAGACCGGTTCATCAACAGTCCTCTTCTATAAATAGGCGAGAACTCTCTGTAATCATTTCATTCTTATTTCTATTCCTCAATTAAAAATGTCTTCTGGAAATGTACAGCAAAAGAATGAAGCCTCCAGGAAAATTGAGGACGTCACTGAGATGTGTCCCATTGAGCCAACAGTAGCAGGCCCGACTCAAGTAGGCAACAGCTCTTCTACGCCCAGGCTACCACAAGATATCCTTGCGTTCTTAGTAGAGCCAGGAAAAACTCCTGAAGAAGAAGCGCTGAGGATGGCCGCCTGCAAGTTTTTTATGAACTTAGGCAACAATGCCTTGTTGACATTAACTGACTATGTATTCAATAAGGGAGGCAGTGGTCCTCGTCCTTGACCTTTTGTTTTGAACAAAAATAGTAATAAAAGAGACTTTATTTCCATTCTGTCTTCCCCTTTTTATACATAGTATTTCTTAAGAAATTTGCCATTGATTGGCATCATGAGTAGATCTCTATTGGGCTTTGATAACCGATAGGCGCCATTGGAAAATACGGACTCAATTACATAAGGGCCTTCCCATTTTACTTGGAATTTCCCTTTGCTTTTATGAGTCATCACCATCGATCTCCGAACGGCTAATACAAGTTCGCCAACTTTGAATACCCTCTCTTTAACTTTACGATTGAAAGTTCGAGATATGCGGGCTTGATATAGTTCAATGTGTTGTTGTACTTGAAGACGCTTCTCATTCAATCCTTCAAGTTCTTGGAATCTTAAGCGATCATTATTCTCTGTAGTTAGCTCATTAGCAATGGCTACTCGAAAAGATGGGATCTGGATTTCCAATGGAAGGACAGCTTCACATCCATAAACCAATAAGAATGGTGTAAAACCAGTAGGAGTCCGGACTGTTGTTCGATAAGCCCATAAACACTCTCCAAGTTTCTCATTCTAATCATGTTTATTAGAAGAGACAAATTTTTTAAGAAGTTTTGTCACGCCCCAGAACCAGAATACTGGAGAGCGGGGGCCGACACAGCCAGCTACGTATATTGAAATAGAATACATCTCAACTATACGGTCACGGCTGTCTAGATATGAGGGTTTACTACAAGCCAGCAGTCTCTTAAGGTCAAGCCTATTGTCTCAATCTCAAGCAATTAACAGAGTTACAAGATATTTGAGCATCAAATATATATATATAAGGCGTCCCAAATATTACATATTGGATGATCATGAAGCTAGTCGCACAAAATGATAGGACTAGCAAGAGTTCAGTCATACATGATCAACCCTAGGATTTGTTAATCATGTTTACAGCCCGTAGGCAGACCGTAAGTAAATGTGCATCGAGCTAACAGGTGCTCGTCGGCTAAACGCCTCAAAAGAATAAATTTACATATAAGTGGGTGAATCAAAAAGGGAAAACCCACTCGTAGCCCGGGTTCCGTCTAGTGTTCACCATTGGGCTGGAAGCTTGGTAGATCCTCGGGAGCTGCTCCGAAATCTGGCCACACAAAACCAGCTGGGTCAAACCCCAGAAAGAGCAAGTGCCACAAAGGAGGCCACAAATAAGAACAAAAGCCAGCATATCAGAACATAAAGAATAAAAGAAAAGTACAAGTAGTAAAAGTACACAGGGCGATAAAAGACTAGGGACGTGGAACCATTCCGGGAGCCAGGTTACAATCCTTAAACCAAACAAGGACCGGGATTGTACCCCTTCGCCTGAATAGCTCACTGTCTCTACCCATTTATCGTTAGATATAAGTAAAACAATCATGATCAAGGGTTCCAGGTACAGGGGCTAGACAAGACTTAGACAGGGCTGGACACCATTCATTCACAATCGGCCAAGCAAGTACTACGGCTTACTACTTTAACTAACTAGGGTTATCACAAGCCTAATTACTAACAAGATGCAAGTGAGAATTCCAGTCCCAAGCCCTGCAGACCATCCAGTTATCCTTCCGCGGGTTGAGAGTTATAGGTGGGTACATTGCCCGGGAGACAAATGTACCCTTAGGTGACTTAGAGGGTGCAACACATGACAGTGTGCTGGAAATGTGCTCTACTCGTCGGCAAGCTACAAGTCCATTAAAGCGCCCAGATAACGAGATTGCCTGTGACTGGGAATTCTCCATGTTCTAGTTTGATCTAATCATTAGCCTAATCCAATTTAGCGCGAGTCCCTGGCCGTGGTACCCAGGAAGTCACGTCCTAGACATGATGCAAGACAAGACAAGTGGATTGTACAAGCAAGCAAGCAGAAACACCCACGGTGTCAAGACAAGTCAAGCTAAGTTATCATGTCATGTCAAGTCAGGAGTACGCCACGACGGGCCACTATCATGTCGTATTGGTCATGTCAGGAGTGCACCACTACGGGTCACTGTCGTGTTATGCAAGTTCCTTACCATACCAGGCCATGTACAATAGTCATTCCAAGTATATAAGTAAAAATCAAGTTCATGAAAAAGGCATAAGGATATAAAATGGGCGTAAAATACCTAATAAAATATCAATATACAATGCTATAGAAGAGCCAAGCTCAAGGAATTAAAATCAAATTTCCAAGAGCCAATAGATTGCACAAGGGGTCAGGGGGTTGGATTATGCAGGGTGTCAGTTGTACAAGGTGCCAAGTACGCAGACATAAATTGTGCAGGAAATGGATTGCGCAGGAATGGATTGCGCAGGAATGGTTTGTGCAGGAATGGTTTGTGCAGGAATGGATTGTGCAGGAATGGATTGTGCAGGAACGGATTGTGCAGGAATGGATTGTGCAGGAACGGATTGCGCAGGAATGGTTTGTGCAGGAATGGATTGTGCAGGAACGGATTGCGCAGGAATGGTTTGTGCAGGAATGGATTGTGCAGGAACGGATTGCGCAGGAATGGTTTGTGCAGGAATGGATTGCGCAGGAATGGTTTGTGCAGGAATGCTGCGCAATCCAGTGCTGCGCTAAAGAGCGCAGACTGTAGATCTTCTTCTCCAGGCCGAGAAGAACACCAAGAACACTAAAAATTCAATCTTTCATATCTTTTTCAAATCAAAGCCAAATCTAGATTTTCAAAGTTCTAACTTGAGTAAAATTGAATTCTCTTCCACATGGAAGCATCAAAACAAGCTAAAATCAAAGTTTAATAGATCAAAACCAAGGAATTCCGAAAATAACTAAAACTTAGATCTAGAACAATGGAGACTCCAAATCACAAAATTCCAAGTTCTAATGTTGTTCTCCATGTCCTAATCTAGCTAATGAACAAATAAAAGGTGGTGCTTATTTGATGGCAAGGTGCACTTGCCTAATGGGTTGGGGAGTTGTGTGGAAGAAGGAAGAAGAAGAAGTTGTAAGAAATAAATGAGAGAATAAAGAGGAGAGAGAAAGTAGGTGGAGTTATAATGAGGGTGGTTGTGTTGTCATGAGGGTAGAGTGTAGGTTAAGGTGTTCCACTTATGATGAACCAAACCAAACTAAACCAAACCAATTAAAACCAAGCCGAACCAAAACCCGAAATACGAGAAAACCCAAAATTCTGCAAGTCGAGAAAATTAAAAATACAAGCCAAAATCCAACTACGAGTATAAATACGAAATACGGAAAATGAGGGTGACAACTCTACCCACCTTCAAAGAATTCCGTCCTCGGAATTTAATCAAGGAGCTAGAGATTGCCACGACAAGCTATACTAAGCACAGACAAGCTACACTAAGCAGTTCAATCATACAATCATACAATGCAAGCAAGGAAGGGAAAGCGTAAGGCATAAGAAAGACATTATACCTCACGAGTCAAACAGGTAGGGATATCGCGATCGGATGTCGTCCTCACGCTCCCACGTTGACTCACCTAGAGAGTGATGACCCCAAGCAACACGGACTAAGTTAATAGTCTTGTTCTTGAGCGTCTTTTCTCTCCGGTCCAATATAGACACGGGCCTCTCCTCATACGAAAGGTTGGTACCAACAACCAATTCCGAATGATCTAGGATATGGCTCGGGTCCGGAATATACCGTCGTAATTGGGATACATGGAATACATCATGCACCTCACTTAGCGACGGCGGAAGAGCGAGACGATAGGACACATCGCCTACTCGCTCCAGAATATCGAACGGCCCTATATACCTAGGACTAAGCTTTCCCCGCACACCAAAATGAATGACGCCGCGGGTAGGCGAGATCCTAAGGAATACATGGTCGCCGACGGCAAACTCTAAGGGGCGCCGATGAGCATCGGCCCAATGGCGCTGGCGATCCTGAGCAACTCGGAGGTGATCTCTGACCTTCCTGACCACTTCAACCGTCTGAGAAATCAGTTCTGGACCGAGCATCTGCCTTTCTCCGACATCGTCCCATGCTAACGGGGATCTGCACTTCCTACCATACAGAGCCTCGAAGGGTGCCATCTGGATACTGGCCTGGAAACTATTGTTGTACGAGAATTCTACCAGGTGCAGGTGATCCTCCCACGAACCACCGAAGTCAAGGGTACACGACCGCAACATATCTTCGAGAGTTTGTATAGTACGCTCTGACTGCCCATCTGTCTGCGGGTGATATGCTGAGCTGAACTTGAGACGAGTCCCCAAACTTTGATGAAGACTGCGCCAGAAGTGCGATGTGAATCTTGTATCCCTGTCTGATACTATGCTGACTGGTACTCCGTGAAGTCTGACAATCTGCCTGAGATACATCTCTGCTAGCTGTGCCGTTGACTGTCCAACTCTAAATGGAAGAAAGTGTGCTACCTTGGTAAGCCTGTCCACAATGACCCAAATAGCATCTCTGCCTGCCGGAGACCTGGGTAATCCAGTCACGAAATCCATGGTAATGTGTTCCCATTTCCATTCTGGGATCGGTAAAGGTTGAAGAAGTCCAGCTGGCCTCTGATGTTCAGCCTTGACTTGTTGGCAAACCAAACATCGAGAGACATACCGGGCTATCTCCCTCTTCATACCATTCCACCAAAAGTGCTGACGAATATCTCGGTACATCTTTGTGCCGCCTGGGTGAATGGAGTACTGCGAACTGTGAGCCTCTGCCATGACTTCCTGTCTGATATCTCCACTGGGTACACAAAGACGCGTGCCATGTCGAAGTGTACCATCCTTATGAATACATAACTCTGGCCTTCTCCCTGCCTCGCACTCTACTCTGAGCCGCTGAATCTTGGAATCTGTTAACTGTGCTGTCCGGATCCTCTCAACTATGGTGGACTGAATCTGTAGGCTGGCCATCAAGGCCACATTGGAAGGAAGAATCACTTCAATTCCCATCTTCTGAAGATCCGACAATAGCTCTGGTTGCGCCGTCAAGAAATAAACTCCGGCTCTCCTGCTCAACGCATCTGCTACAACATTGGCCTTCCCTGGATGATACTGCAAGTCCACATCATAGTCCACAAGTAGCTCGAGCCATCTTCTCTGCCGCATATTAAGATCTTTCTGGGTGAAAACATACTTCAGGCTCTTATGATCAGTGAATATCTCCACTCTGTCCCCGTACAAGTAGTGCCTCCACAACTTAAGTGCAAACACTACCGCTGCTAGCTCCAAGTCGTGGGTCGGGTAATTCTTCTCATGATCACGGAGTTGACATGACGCATAAGCAATTACCTTCCCATGCTGCATCAAAACACATCCCAATCCTCTGCCTGAAGCGTCGCAATAAACTGTGAATCCTCCGGTCCCATCTGGAAGTGTGAGAATGGGAGCCGTTATCAAACCTCGCTTCAACTTCTCAAATGATTCCTGACATTCTGCTGTCCAAACGAACGGCACATCCTTGCGGGTCAACTGGGTCATCGGTGCTGAAATCCTTGCAAAATCTGAGACGAACCGTCGGTAGTAGCCGGCCAATCCAAGAAAGCTGCGAACTTCTGCCACTGAGCTGGGTACTGGCCATGCCTCGATAGCCACAATCTTCTGGGGATCCACTTCCACTCCTCCTCTGGTAATGATGTGACCCAAGTAAGAAATGCGATCGAGCCAGAACTCGCATTTACTAAACTTGGCGTACAACTGGTGCTCTCTGAGAATCTGGAGGACAACTCTGAGATGCTGCTCGTGCTCTGCTTCATTCTTGCTGTAGACCAGGATGTCATCAAGGAACACTATCACAAACTGGTCCAAGTAAGGCATGAAAATACGGTTCATGAGGTCCATGAACACTGCCGGCGCATTGGTCGCTCCAAAGGGCATAACTAGAAACTCCCAATGCCCGTACCTAGATCTGAACGCCGTCTTCGGGATGTCCTGCTCTCTGACTCTGATCTGGTGGTATCCTGACCGTAAGTCTATCTTCGAGAAAACTGAAGCCCCCTTGAGTTGATCAAACAAGTCATCTATCCTTGGAAGAGGGTATCTGTTCTTGATTGTCACTGAGTTCAAGGTACGATAATCAACACATAGCCTGGACGTACCATCCTTCTTTTTCACAAGAAGCATCGGGGCTCCCCAAGGCGATCCACTTGCACGAATGAATCCCTTGGTCCTGAGTTCTTCAATCATCTTATACAAAATCTCTAACTCTGAAGGCGCCATTCTGTAGACTCGCTCTGATACTGGTGCTGTCCCGGGAATCAAGTCAATGGTGAACTCGATCTCCCGCTCTGGTGGCATCCCTGGAAGTTCCTCTGGAAAGACATCTGGAAACTCTTCAACTATCCGGGGCAACTGCACTGCTGCTACTGCCATCCGCAATACTGGAGGAGATGGCTCTACTGTGCCTCTGGAAAATGAAAACTCTGGCTCTCCGGGAATACTAAAGACAACTCTGCCAACATGGCAGTCTATCCTAGTATAATGGTTCCTCAACCAATCCATGCCTAGGACTACATCATAGTCTGCCATAGGGAACTCTATGAGCCTAGCGGGGAACTCTCTACCGCTAACTACGATCCGACACGAGGAAAATACTCGATCTACTCCCACAAGACCATTACCAGTAAGTATATTGAGCCTCACTGATAATGACTCGGGCTCCAATCCTATCCGTGTCGCGAATCGTGCAGACATGAATGAATGCGATGCACCAGAATCAAATAATACAGATGCTGGAAAAGTGTTGACGAGAATAGTATCTGCCACTACCTCACCTGGTGCAACTTCTTCTTCCATGGTCATCATCATAGCCTGACCTCTAGCTGCGGGTCCCCTCTGCTGGAAACCCCTCTGTCGGCTCTGTGCTGGAGCCTGGATGAACTGCTGCTGGTTCTGCTGCTGAAAGGCCTGGGCCTGGGGCGCCAATGGCCTCGGGTACTGCTGTTGCTGCTGCTGTTGGACTGGAACTGGGACTGGTCCTCTCACCGAAGAACTAGAAATGTTAGATGACGTCGAGCCACCCCTATTCGGGCAGGTCCCTATCTTGTGATCTGCTCCTCCACAAGCCAGGCACAACCCCTGTGCCCTACGACACTCTGCCACTACATGGCCCGGCTTCCCGCAATGAGAACATCCCACCGCGGAAGACTGCTTCTGCTTCTGCTGCTGCGGGTACGTCGGGGTCGAATGCTGAACCGACGTCACTGAGGCCGCCCGCCTCGGAGTTCCAATGGTTATACCCCTAGCTGCCGGGGCTGGAGCTGAAGATTGGTGCATCTGGTTGTGGGACCGCTTCCTGCCTCCGGTCCTATCCACAATTCTCCGGGAGGTATACTCATGCCTCCTTGCTGCCTTCAACACTGCATCGAACGTCTGGTGCTCGAACTGCTCCACAGCCAATAATATCTCTAAGTGCAGCCCTTGCTGGAACCGCTGAGCCCTATCGAACTCGGTTGCCACCAAGGTGGGGGCGAACCTACTCAGCCTGGAAAACTCGGTCGCATAGCCATCGACCGTCCTGCCTCCTTGCTTCAAGTTGGTGAATCTGGTCTGCAGGTCGTACCGTGCCACCGCATCGAAGTACTTTGTCTGGAACCTCTCTCTGAACGTCGCCCAAGTGACTGGTGTTGCTAATCCCATGGCCTGAGCTGCCCACCAATCACGAGCCAAGTCTAACAACTGTAGGCGTACCACCGCCACCTTCTCATTCTCAGGCGTCCTAGCTGCTTCTAGAACCACCTCGGTATCCTGAAGCCAAGCGTCCGCGGCAATCGCATCTTCACTGCCGTCAAAGAAGGGAGGGTTCAAGCGCTTGAAACTGTTGGCCGCCTGATTCCCTTGGGGACCTCCTCGGTTTAGTGCATCATGAACTTCCTGGTGCAAGGCGTCGCCTCGACGATCTTGGGATGCAAGCAGTTCTCTTATAAGCCCTACCAAAGGCCCCTCATCCTGTCTAGCTGGTTGAACGGGCGGAGCTGCCTGAACTGGAGGTTCCGGGCCTCCGGAAGGCATAACTCGAGAGGCTACTCCAGAGTGCTGAGCTTGATCTTCCTGGCGCTGGAGTGCTTGTCGAGCTTCCTCTGGCTGGTTGGCAGGTCCGGGAGTAATGTCGCTGAAGAAGACGACATAGGAAACAATAAGGAAAGGACCAGGACAGATCAATGATACAAGCATGTGATCAAGTCAAGAATATCAGGGATTTGAAGATACGAGCAGAGATCAAGGGCGAATATTGATTGAGACATCTATTGGGTAAACCCTCACATTTCTTGATTGACAAGACCTGCATGGGCCACCACTTAAACCGTGTCACGCCCCAGAACCAGAATACTGGAGAGCGGGGGCCGACACAGCCAGCTACGTATATTGAAATAGAATACATCTCAACTATACGGTCACGGCTGTCTAGATATGAGGGTTTACTACAAGCCAGCAGTCTCTTAAGGTCAAGCCTATTGTCTCAATCTCAAGCAATTAACAGAGTTACAAGATATTTGAGCATCAAATATATATATATAAGGCGTCCCAAATATTACATATTGGATGATCATGAAGCTAGTCGCACAAAATGATAGGACTAGCAAGAGTTCAGTCATACATGATCAACCCTAGGATTTGTTAATCATGTTTACAGCCCGTAGGCAGACCGTAAGTAAATGTGCATCGAGCTAACAGGTGCTCGTCGGCTAAACGCCTCAAAAGAATAAATTTACATATAAGTGGGTGAATCAAAAAGGGAAAACCCACTCGTAGCCCGGGTTCCGTCTAGTGTTCACCATTGGGCTGGAAGCTTGGTAGATCCTCGGGAGCTGCTCCGAAATCTGGCCACACAAAACCAGCTGGGTCAAACCCCAGAAAGAGCAAGTGCCACAAAGGAGGCCACAAATAAGAACAAAAGCCAGCATATCAGAACATAAAGAATAAAAGAAAAGTACAAGTAGTAAAAGTACACAGGGCGATAAAAGACTAGGGACGTGGAACCATTCCGGGAGCCAGGTTACAATCCTTAAACCAAACAAGGACCGGGATTGTACCCCTTCGCCTGAATAGCTCACTGTCTCTACCCATTTATCGTTAGATATAAGTAAAACAATCATGATCAAGGGTTCCAGGTACAGGGGCTAGACAAGACTTAGACAGGGCTGGACACCATTCATTCACAATCGGCCAAGCAAGTACTACGGCTTACTACTTTAACTAACTAGGGTTATCACAAGCCTAATTACTAACAAGATGCAAGTGAGAATTCCAGTCCCAAGCCCTGCAGACCATCCAGTTATCCTTCCGCAGGTTGAGAGTTATAGGTGGGTACATTGCCCGGGAGACAAATGTACCCTTAGGTGACTTAGAGGGTGCAACACATGACAGTGTGCTGGAAATGTGCTCTACTCGTCGGCAAGCTACAAGTCCATTAAAGCGCCCAGATAACGAGATTGCCTGTGACTGGGAATTCTCCATGTTCTAGTTTTATCTAATCATTAGCCTAATCCAATTTAGCGCGAGTCCCTGGCCGTGGTACCCAGGAAGTCACGTCCTAGACATGATGCAAGACAAGACAAGTGGATTGTACAAGCAAGCAAGCAGAAACACCCACGATGTCAAGACAAGTCAAGCTAAGTTATCATGTCATATCAAGTCAGGAGTACGCCACGACGGGCTACTATCATGTCATATTGGTCATGTCAGGAGTGCACCACTACGGGTCACTGTCATGTTATGCAAGTTCCTTACCATACCAGGCCATGTACAATAGTCATTCCAAGTATATAAGTAAAAATCAAGTTCATGAAAAAGGCATAAGGATATAAAATGGGCGTAAAATACCTAATAAAATATCAATATACAATGCTATAGAAGAGCCAAGCTCAAGGAATTAAAATCAAATTTCCAAGAGCCAATAGATTGCACAAGGGGTCAGGGGGTTGGATTATGCAGGGTGTCAGTTGTACAAGGTGCCAAGTGCGCAGACATAAATTGCGCAGGAAATGGATTGCGCAGGAATGGATTGCGCAGGAATGGTTTGTGCAGGAATGGTTTGTGCAGGAATGGATTGTGCAGGAATGGATTGTGCAGGAACGGATTGTACAGGAATGGATTGTGCAGGAACGGATTGCGCAGGAATGGTTTGTGCAGGAATGGATTGTGCAGGAACGGATTGCGCAGGAATGGTTTGTGCAGGAATGGATTGTGCAGGAACGGATTGCGCAGGAATGGTTTGTGCAGGAATGGATTGTGCAGGAACGGATTGCGCAGGAATGGTTTGTGCAGGAATGGATTGCGCAGGAATGGTTTGTGCAGGAATGCTGCGCAATCCAGTGCTGCGCTAAAGAGCGCAGACTGTAGATCTTCTTCTCCAGGCCGAGAAGAACACCAAGAACACTAAAAATTCAATCTTTCATATCTTTTTCAAATCAAAGCCAAATCTAGATTTTCAAAGTTCTAACTTGAGTAAAATTGAATTCTCTTCCACATGGAAGCATCAAAACAAGCTAAAATCAAAGTTTAATAGATCAAAACCAAGGAATTCCGAAAATAACTAAAACTTAGATCTAGAACAATGGAGACTCCAAATCACAAAATTCCAAGTTCTAATGTTGTTCTCCATGTCCTAATCTAGCTAATGAACAAATAAAAGGTGGTGCTTATTTGATGGCAAGGTGCACTTGCCTAATGGGTTGGGGAGTTGTGTGGAAGAAGGAAGAAGAAGAAGTTGTAAGAAATAAATGAGAGAATAAAGAGGAGAGAGAAAGTAGGTGGAGTTATAATGAGGGTGGTTGTGTTGTCATGAGGGTAGAGTGTAGGTTAAGGTGTTCCACTTATGATGAACCAAACCAAACTAAACCAAACCAATTAAAACCAAGCCGAACCAAAACCCGAAATACGAGAAAACCCAAAATTCTGCAAGTCGAGAAAATTAAAAATACAAGCCAAAATCCAACTACGAGTATAAATACGAAATACGGGAAATGAGGGTGACAAGTTTAATGATCGTCTTATTGAAAGATTCGGCTAAACCATTAGCGGCTGGATTATAAGCCGTAGAAGCCAAATTCTGAATTTGATTCTTATCACAAAATCGATAAAATGCCTGACTGGCAAATTGTAGACCATTGTCATGAATTATTCGTCGAGGGATCCCGAAGCGATAAATGACATGGTGCTTGATGAAGCGAATCACGTTAGATGTTTTCACTTCAGCAAGGGGAATTGCTTCTGCCCACTTAGAAAAGTAATCGGTTATAGCTAATATAAACCGATGTCCCTTGACAGAAGGTGGGTTAATAGGACCAATGACATCCATACCCCAAGCTTCAAAGGGCCAAAAGGCTGCTGTAGGATATAGAAATTCAGACGGTTGATGAATAAAATTAGCATGAATCTGACATGCTTTACATCTTTTGGCATAGTCTACAGCATCTGCTATCATAGATGGCCAATAATACCCCATTCTTCGAATACGATCTTGTAATTTAGGACCCGGTTGATGAGCACCATAAATACTATCATGAGCTTCTCGCAGCGTTTGTTTAGCTTCACTTTCTGAGAGACAACGCAGCAAGAGTCCATCATAAGAACGACGGTATAGCATATGTAAAGACGAATCGTAATAAAATCGAAACGATCGTCTTTTGATTGATGCAGCTTCTTTTGGATCTTCAGGCAAAATCCCATGGACTGCATAATCAATGAATGGAGCTCTCCAATCTTTCTGTTGGGAACTTGACTCTGTAGTATAACTTTATTCAATATGTAAATTATTCTTAACACAGAACAAGTCTCGATCCAATAAAGTAATTGTATTTTGTCTTCGGATTGGAACAGCCAGGTCTGCAGCTAAACTAGCAAGAGCATCAGCTTCCATATTCTGAGAGCATGGTACAAATTCAATGAAGAATCCTTTGAATGAAAGGACCAACTCGACTACCACGTGATGATAAAGGATGAGATCAGGATTTCTGACTTTATAAGTCCCTCTTACTTGATTAACGGTCAATTGAGAATCTCCATAAGCTTCTAGGAACTTAATATCCAGTTGTTTTGCTACTTGGAGACCGATCAATAGAGCATTATATTCTGCTACATTGTTGGAGCATGGCTCATTGAGAGAATAGGCACGGTATATGACCATTTTGTCAGGAGAAACCAAGACGATTCCTACCCCAGAGACAATATTGCCTTTAGGTCCTACTCGTGATGCCCCATCAAAATATAATTGCCATATGTCATTCTTCAAAGTCAGGTTACAATCCACGACTTCATCTGGAATGTCTTCATATAATTTTGATGTTTCAGGTATAGGGTGAGCAGCTAAGAAATCGGCTAATGCTTGACCCTTTATTGATTTCTGAGGTACATAAACCATGTCATAAGGAGTAAGCAACATCGCCCAGGTGGCCAACCTAGAGTTGAGAATACTAGGTTTTCTCATCAATACCCGAATGGGATTTATTCTGGAGATGACATGAATAGTCTGCCCTGTCACATAATGTCGTATCTTTTGGACGGCAAAAACCAAAGCTAGACATTCTTTTTCCACAGGAGTATACCTGTGTTCAGCTCCGACCATCATTCTGCTCAGATAATATATTGCTTGCTCATGACCCATATCACTTTTCTGTACAAGAAGAGTGCCAAGTGAATGATCTAAGGCTCGAACATATAGCAAAAATGGCCTTCCTACCACCGAGGGTACCAGAACAGGTGGGTTTATAAGGTATTGCTTAATGTCATTGAAGGCTTTCTGACACGCTTCATCCCAAACAAAAGATATGCCTTTCTTTAATAGACGGGAGAAAGGTTGACATCTTCCAGAAAGATTAGATATAAATCTTCTGATATAAGCAATACGACCCTGAAAGCCACTGAGTTCTTTCAGATTACGAGGAGGACGCATTTCAAGAATTGCCTTAACCTTATCAAGATCAATGTGGATATCCTGAGAAGTAATGACAAATCCTAAAAATTTGCCACTAGAAACCCCTAAGAAAGACTTAGTAGGGTTTATTTTTAATTGATGCTGGCACATCAATTCAAATACTGTCCTCAAGTCCTGAATGTGATTATTCTTTGATCGACTTTTAACAGCAATGTCATCTACATAGCATTCAACTATCTTCCGTAGATGTTCTTGAAAGATGTTTCTCATAGCCCGTTGATACGTGGTACCGGCATTTTTAAGACCAAACGGCATAACTGTATAGCAGTAGACCCCAAGGGGTGTACGAAAAGCGGTGTGCTTCTCATCTTTTGGATGCATCTTGATTTGATTGTATCCTGAGAATTCGTCCATGAAAGACATGCGTTCAAAACCACATGTATTATCTATCATGACATCAGTAATTGGAAGTGGAAATTCGTCCTTTGGACAAGCTGCATTAAGATCTCGATAATCTATACAAACTTGGACTTTTCCGTTCTTCTTCATGACAGGAACAATATTAGCAACCCAATCCGGGTGTTGCTCTTCACGAACAAATCCACATGTGATCAACTTTTTGACTTCTGCTTCAATTGCATCCATCATATCTGGCCTAAAGCGCCGTTGCTATTGTTTTACAGGCTTGACATTGGGCAGAATATTGAGTTTAAGAGTAGCAACTTTAGGATCTAACCCTGGCATATCCTCATAACTCCATACAAAGATGTCAATTATTCTTTGATAAGTTTAATCAACTCTTCCTTTTCATCTTCAGCGAGATTTTTACTGATGAATATCGGCTTGGACGTAGTTCCATCCCCAACATCAATCTGGATGACCTCATCTTCTGTAGGTGGCTGTCGCTGTTCAAAACGGAGTTCCCACTGAGTATCCATCTGTTGTGCCCAAGGATCATTCTCAAATGGCTCAGATTCACCATCAATTTGAACCATGTAAGCTGAAAATATTTACTCAGATTTATCATCTGAGAAACGAGACATATCAGTTAATTGGACTTCTTCTGAATCCGATGATTGCGAAGAGCTAGAAGAGAATTCTTCTTGTATATCGTCATTAAACATGTGGGACGGATCATATCCCAACACATGACGAGTCTTTTGGTAAAACGGATCACCACATAATGGTAGTCGTCTACCCTTGCCTTGACTGAGACCTTGCATAGTCTTCAAATCATAGCCCATATTCTGGATAATCTTGATAGATTGTTGACTATACTTGTCAATTCGGATTCTTCCCTTGTCTTTATCTTTCAGCTCATCTGCCTGAGCAACAGGGATGTTTTTAGCCAGGCCAAACACAATTTGGCGCTTGTTTTTCTTATCAGGCGGGACCACGAAATAAGATTCTTCGTGATGTCTAAAAGTTACGCAAGCTTATGATGAAGCGGCCACAGGTAGAAGATAAGAAGAAGATGTTAAGAACCTTTGAGCATAAGGTCCAACATCTACATGAGGATGAAAAGAATTTTCCTTATGATCGATGTATAAAGTTTCCTCTGGCTCAATGTCGTCTTTATATTGATGACTTTGATTATCAGAGGATAAAGTCATTCTTTCGATAAACTTGACAGCCATATACTCGAAAAGGAAATCTTCATTGATATCAAAAAGTATAGAATGATTTACATCATTTACAATTTGACTGCTACGCTTTGGATTAATCATCAGTGGACCATTATCTGTCTTCTGCACAGTTTTGCCAAGATTGACAATCAATAGTGGTTCTGGATCATTCATACTAGAAGTACGCCCTTTGACCTTGATCATAAAAGGTTGAACTTGGCTCTTAGCAGGAATATTTATTGATTCCTCAGATGAAGTTTGAGTTCTTCCTTTAACCTTGATTATCAGAGGTTGATCATTGACAGATTGGGATTGGATTCGTCCCTTGACTATGATCTTCAAAGGTTGCTCCTCTGGCAGATCTTCATTAATAGACTGATCCTCAGTAGGTGATAGATCTTCAGCCATGTCTGATATCTCTTTCACATGCTCTTGTTTATAAAGCCTTGAATCAGAAAAATAGGCTTCGACACCCTTGAAGGGACTGATATCAGCAAACTCAGTCTTCACAACTCCTTAGGAATCTACATACTTGAAGAATTGATGGAGAGTTGATGGCACAATATTGTGCTCATGAATCTACGGTCTTCCCAAAAGGATATTATAGGAGACGTCTGAGTTGATAACATAGAAAGTTACCATGGTTCGAAGATCACCAATCTGAATCTGCAGACGAATCTTCCCCAATGGCTTGCTCTTGAGTATTCAAAGGTATTTCAGCCCCTTGACTATCTTGAGTTTGTGCTGCTACTGGTACTGGTGTTATTACCGTCGGTTGAGCAGTTTGCTGATTCAAAATTATCTGATGCATACTTTGCACCATGTTAAGCATATCTTTCAGTGATTGCTCAACGGCAGTGAGACGTTGTTCTGTATTAGCAGATGACGTCTCTGGTTCATCTCCAACAGCGTAGGATTCAACCTCTCTTAAAGATACGAAAGGATTTGTATAGAAGTATGAATCCACACTATCGGTATCAGACTCAAAAGATTGAGTACCCCCAGCTTCTGAATCAGAAGTCTGCAATTGCCTTTGTCTTCTTGATCGAGTATTCTGATATACTCCTTCAAAGGAATCAAGAAGTCTGTTGAACTGTTGTTGACCTGGAGTTTGGGACATGTTCCGTCTCGGACGTCGTCCTCTGTTAGTATGAGATACCATGTTGACTGATGCATATGACAGCTCATCTTCTTGGTCTTCAGCTTGATGTTGAACCGAATTAAAACTCAATCGATCAAAAACTGACCGTTTTGAAGATGAACAACAACAATTGATCACAACCTGGTGATATTCACAATGATGTTTTTCTTGGGGGAGTGTCACCGAAGATTGTGAATTCTTACGCTTTTGTATTAGCAATTCACGTAAGTCAGAAGGAGTGGAGGGAGTATTCTTCTTTATTACATTAGGGGTAGAAAAACGTTTAGTACCCTGTGTGTAAAGAAGATTACTAGCAGCATTTGCAGAACCAAATTGTACATTTCTATGCGTTTGGAGTTGTGTGCGTAAATCTTAGGATTTTTGAGCACGAAGGACTCCATCTTTATGGCACGTAATTTGCAAGTTTGGTACTTTGCGTAAAGCAGTATAAGAAGGTTGTTGGTGTAGGACAGAAGTTTTACCAACAACATTTTTACGCTGTATGCGTTTAGGTACATTCACATTAGATGTGCAAACATCGTTGTGAATTTTATCTACACTGTCACAAATAGGAGACTTACCTTTACGCGTAAAACATAAAAATTGATTATCTACCACGTCACAGATGGGAGATTTTGTTTTACGCGAGGAGCGTAATTTGTGTGTGTCTACCACGTCACAGACGGAAGACTTATTTTTACACTCAGAAGCATTAGAATCTGCCACATTACAAATGGGAGACTCATTCTTATGCCTTGAGCATAAAACTTGGTTTTTACCCAGTGGGCGTAAAACCTGGTTCTTACGCAGTGGGCGTGGAACCTGATCATCTACACCGTCACAGACGGGAGACAAATTGTCACACTTAGAGAGCGACGTCGAAGTAAGGACTGCCTCGTTATGAACGGGAGCCCCTACGACAGGAGAGGAGAGAATTCCCTTGCTATCAGAAGCAACAGAGAGATCATCAGCTACTTTGGATTTAGGGATCCAAACTTTTCGTGCTTTACGAGACTTTTGAACATTGGAGCAGCGAGAACCACCCCCAGTTCGGAGCATTTCTTCGTAGGCAGTCTGGTCGAAGTGCACAACCAGGGTCTTCTTGGTCGAACCGACCGAAACATCATCATATTGAGCAATTGCCTCCTCGTCAGAGGAGAAGGTCGTCCCCAGCAGAGTCTCCATTTTTTATTCACTTAACAAAATGCCTTGGAGAAATTGGCTTTTGAAAAATAAAACGAAAAAAAGTACAAGAAGTACAAATTTGATTCTGGAAAAGTATTGCTATGGAAGTCTGATTCGTAAATGATCACTTTGTTCCTTGGACCATATGAGGATGATGAAGATCACTATTTGAAGTAGAACAACTGGAAGAACTAAGTCACCAGAAAGGTATCGACGCACTTGGGCACTGATGGCGAGGCCGAATGCTTTCCTGCTTTGCTTCACTCTGTTCTGAAAGAAAGGTTGAAGAAGAATGCTCTGGAGAATCAAAAATCTCTAAGTTCTGATCTTTGTATTCTTTCCTCTCTCTCTGTATGTCTGTTATGAGAAAAATAAGTCTATTTATAGACTTGGACTCTTGTGCGTAAAAACTCAGCAAAAGTTTTATCTTTATGCTAACAACTGCCACCCACGATCGAAGCCATCCTCTGCATATGTTGACATGTGTCCCATCATTTCAGTAAGAATACGATGCATGTACACACGTTCTTCGAGAAGAATGGCATGAAAGCCACGTAGGTAAACCACGTTCCAAGCTGGTGGAGGAGAATAGGGCGTAAAAATAGCCCCAATGTACTCTGAGCGTAAAGCAGTAGATTTGGCGTAAAATATCCCTGACATAGACTTCCCGCGTAAAGTGGTTATTAAATAACCTAGAGCGTAAAAGCAGCTCAAATAGACTTTACGCACACGTCGACTGTTGAGCGTAAAGGCTCGTATAATCTTCGTGCGTAAAAGAAGCCGTAGTGTGAGCGTAAAGTAGCTCAATCCACACACTAAACAACAACATTGGTCTCTGCGTAAAAACAAATCCCTTTGTGATATATGCCATCATTCCATGTCAGAGTTTGCATTAAATGCGAGATTTGACAGCTTTGTCCAGCGTAAAAGTGGCTGATTGGTCCTTGGCGTAAAACCATGGGTGTAGACCCGAGCGTAAAATGATCAGCCTGCTTAGGCGTAAAGCGATTAGCCTTGTCTTGGGCGTAAAGAGATTAACCTCTCTGCTTGGCGTAAAGCAGATCTCTTATGAATGAGATGACTCTTTCTTTGAAGCACTTTTTACGCTCCTACATACATACATACATAGATGCATACATACATATTTGAATATATTATATACTTGCATACATTATATTTATATATGCATACTCTACATTATATTATATTCATTCCTGCATGAATGCATACATATAATATATGCATACAAACTCATATATTTAACTCAAAATATATGTAATACATACATTACATTACCTTAACAAATATATATATATATATATATATATATATATATATATATATATTATATATATATATATATATATATATATATATAAATATATATATATAAAATATATATATATATATATATATATATATATATATATGTCATTCATTCATATCTCGTATACATGCATACTTCAGTTCACGTATTATATCCATTCACATATCATTAAGTTGCATGCATATACTTATTTTTATTACATACATGTCGTTCATGCATATTACATACTTATATGCATCTATACATTATATACATTGTATGCAACATGTAAAAATAGAAGAGGAAAAAAAATGGAGAAAAAACTGAAATGAAAAGGGAAGGAAGGAAAAATGTAAGAAAAAAGGAACAGTGGACATATACATGCTTGCATCATATATTCTACATTACCATACATGCTATCATTATATATTGCATTACATTATTTATACATTATGCATTCATATCTATCATTACATGTATATCTTGCATTCATATCTAACATTCATTATACTTTCATGCATACATTATATATCATTCTTTCATTCATATATTTATGCATTGCTTACATACATTACATTGATTGCATTCGTACATGCTTGCATTATCATTCTTTCATTCATATATTTATGCATTGCTTACATACATTACATTGATTGCATTCGTACATGCTTGCATTCAACCATATATATATATATATATATATATTTTTTGTTTTTTTTTTTTTTTTTTTACATTGATTGCATTCGTACATGCTTGCATTCAACCATATATATATATATATATATATATATATATATATATATATATATATATATATATATATATATATATATATATATATATATTATATATATATATATATATATATATATATATATATATATATATATATATATATTTTTATATATATATTTATATAAAAAATATATATAAATATATATATATATTATATATATATATATATTATATATATATATTATATATATATATTTATATATATATATTATATATATATTTATATATATATATATATATATATATATATATTAATTTAAAGAGGATACATATCATATATATATCATTTCATTCATCTAACATATTATGCATTACATACTCTACATTCATTTAATATCCATACTACGTAGGCTCATAGGTTACACAAAATGTCTATATCGTATAGTCACTCTTCTACTTAAAACCAATACTGTACCAATTGGGCCTTCACTAAATTCTAGGATTAAAGTATGTCGTAGCCCTTTGTGTTAGCTTTCCGAAACTTTAAACGGATCGCATTTTCGTGTCCGGAAGCTCCCGGAATCGCAAAAGTATCGAAACGCGTTCGTCTTTCGTACAGCTGACACTCAAATAATTTTACAGAAAGTTTTAGAAAGAATTTGGCTTATTAAAATATATATTTGGAAATCTAACTTCGATACGATTCTTTTAAAAAAAATGGGAGATAAATCGAAGTTCTAAGCTAAAAATTATGACATTTCTAAGTTGCTTTGGCAACTAAAACGTTGATAAAATTATGACGAATTTGGGTTGACCAAGATACTTGGATACCAACATAGGTATCTAAATGAAACTCATTCTAACCATCCTAACTAAGATCAATACACTCTCTAACCATTCTAAAATCGAATTTAAATATCTATTTAAACTATTATCATACACATACACATAGGGTGTCCTAATTTGGTATCTATCAAGTAGGACACAAGACACACATATAACATCCTCAAATGGACTCCAAATGGTCTCAAATTGAATCTAAATGGGACACTTGCATGGGGGTGGATCCTTTGGATTCAAAACTAATTAATATACAGAGAAAATCAAGTTAGAGGATAGGTTTTACCTATTGGAGTGGAATCCCAATGAAAATCTTTAGGACACGGCTCCGATACGAATCTATCCAAAAGGACACCTCCCTTTGCACCTTGCCCAAATTCTTGGATAGAATCCTTCCTTGATGGTGTGGGATGGATTAGGAGAAGTTTGGATGGAGGAATGTGAGGTAAAGGAAATCAAATCAAAGAGGGAAGCTCTCTAATTTGGGGAAGAACACTTAGGTTCTATGTAGAGGTAAAAAGGCAAGGGTTTTCTTAAGGATTTCTTTATAGGAAGGGAGGGGGCACTTGATGGCTGGTCATTAGATGAATTATGGTTAATTTTTCATGTAGATAAGTGGCTAGGAGTTGTCCACCCAATTCTAAGCCTTTCTATTGGTTCAACTAGTCATAAGGCTTTCTTTTTCACAAATATCCTAAGGGATAAATATCCTACTATAAAATATCTAGATATTGTTAATCTAACTTAACCATTAAGTCTCTAACCTTCTAACTAAACCTCCATGAGCCTCATTAACATCTAGGTTTAGTCAAACTAGGTTAGTCTCTAACAATTCAATTAGCACAATACTAATTAATCAAAATTTATTTTTATTATAAGTCAAAAAGATCAAAATACCCTTAGGCTAAAAAGTCACAATTAGTCATCCTAATCACATGGTTAGGCTCCCTTGGTCATGGTTAGTCTCTAAGCTTAGCAAAACTAGGGTTTAACTAGTTAACCATCAAAATCACAATTCAACATTTTAAATAGTTTTAATTGATAAAAAAAAATTACCAACAATCACAACATGAGTTAAATTATTATTGATTAATCAAAATTATAAAAGTTCAAATTACCCTTATTTTAGAAAGCGGGTGTTACAAGTCTACCCTCCTTAGAAGAATTTTGTCCTCGAAATTAAGATGGTCGTACTTCTTCTAGAGTCTCGTCCCCAACATCATGGTCTCATAACTTACCTAAATCATACGATTAAAAAGGATGACATACAGGGTCATGGCATATGGTGGTAGTGAAAGTCTCATCTAGGTATACTAGTCATGCTAACCAAATGATCATAGGGTATCAAACATACAAGCAATCAGGGTGTTAAACTGGAAAAGATACATAAATAACAAATCATCAAAACTGTAAGGCAGTCTACCATCCTATATGAAACTGGTACTTATCAAAAAAAATAAAGATAACTACCAATTATCTATAAAGGGGTACAGAAAAAATCAAATCAAAAGTTGAAGAATGAAAGTCAATTGTACTGAAATCCAATCACAATATATAGGATTCTCTTAATCCTGTTAAGACTAAATTGTAAGTTTTAAAGGTTATGTGGTTCGTGTGTGTATGGGTGTATGTGGACATGTCCATATGGTTAGATAGTAGGCATGTGTGTATGTGAAATATACATGAAAGTGTATAGGAGGATTTGGATTCAAAATAATAGCTATCAAGTTACACAACTCATAGCATATTGGTTAAACAATCTACAATACACAACCTATTTACTCATAATATGCATGGCTAACCATATTATATATATATATATATATATATATATATATATAATATATATATATATATATATATATATATATATAAGAGGTAGAGATTTAGTTATGTTTCTATATACATTATAACATGTATGCATAAACTCTATATATATCTATAGATATATGAACATAACTTAGAGAGGAAGGGTTAGGTTTACATGGCAGTGTATACTAAGTTAGGGTGTGTGTGTCCTTGTACAGGGTTATAGCTTTAGTATTGAAAGGTTAAACCCAGTTTTAGTTCAGCATTTACATACAAAATCTAAAAATAAGCTAACATTTAAACCAGTGTAATATTAGCATAATGCAGTTTCAGATTTTAGGGGTTTGAAACATCACAACCAACTCAATACTCCCAACATATCCTAATATGATGGAGATGAAACCCTAACATACTATCCATACATTTAGCTATGCATACAGTTCAATATTACATATTAAATCTGAAATTGAACTAAACATTTGAAATCATTGTGAAAATGTTAACATGTATTCAGTTTTAGGATTTTGAAGAAATTCGAATATCAAACCAACCCAATGTTCATCACAACACAACCTAACATGTAAGAATATGAAACCTAACATTATATCCCTACATACAATAATATATATAGCTCAAAATATTACATTAAAAAAAAGCAAATTGAACTAACATTTGGAATCCAGTATTAAGGGTTAATATGCACAAAGTCTCAGATTTAAATTCAAACACAAAACTCAACCAATATCTTTAAGAATTGAAATCCTGTATATAACATACATGTGCAGTGATGTAAACAAAACTAATAACATGAAATTTATATTTAAATTATGAATTTAAACTGGAAAAAGCAGAGAACCAGTCTCTGATACTGTACTGTATCAGAAATATTGGAGTTTTGAGAATTTAAACATCAACAACATATTAATATGTATTTAGATAGGTTGGTAATCAAAGTGTAGCAGCATACGTGTCAGGCAAAGTGTCTGTGTCCACTATATATTCTCAAGTCCCAATAAAAATCAAATTCTATATCTAGACCAACATTTAGATTCCTACAAAGATTGCAAAGTAGGTGATTGATGTAATCAAGATAGTTTTATTTTTTTATAATACAAAAATAATGACAAGAAGGAAAATGATAAAATCTGTTCTGCTTATCTGTTTAAAAGAAGAAACCATTTTGAAACCAGAGCTATAATATCAAATCCAAAATAAGGTATAGCAAAATCATCGATTCATTATATTATGAAGAAACTCATAGCAAGAAGTTACACAAGATTTATAATAACAGCTAAAGCTACTCCTAAGCAAAACAAAACAAAACAAACAATAATTCCTTTTTTGAGAAGGACTGAAACAAAAGTAGAGAAAACATGTTCAAAAACATTTAAGGTACAATCTGATAATCATATGCGTATATCCAAAATCATGGTACTCTAAATCCTCGTCATACTAGTAAACAAGGCTACGATAATCACAAAGTCCTCGACTAAGGCACATACCTCTAGAATTATGGTATTTAAAATTTTTGTGATGCCGCTAGCTTGGCTGCGAAAATCTTAAATTCTCACACCCGAAAAATATATCCAAAGTCAGACATATGTCCTCACCATGCTGGCTAATGTGACTGTAGAAGACTAGATTCCATAACATAGATGACCTAGCCCAAATAATTCATCTTGACAAAAATTAAATTAAATCAGCAATGGATACCCAAAAATAAAATTCATTAACTAACCAAGAAAGATAAATATAAACTATTAGAATCAAATTTTGAGATATTTTATAATGAGATTCTCAAGGGTCATCCCAGAAATCTCTCAAGGGATCCTAACTGTGATTGAGTACCTTCAAAAGTATATCCTAATCCTACTGCAGGCTGTAGTGGTACTCTAGTTCGAATACCACTACACAAACTCGACCTGCATGGACCACCACTAAAAACGTGTCACGACCCCACCCTAGAGTAAGGGCACGAGACGTGGGTACGTCCAGCCTACGCCGCAGTGTCGGCGGTAGAACGCTATCCTAGGTCAAACATCTAACAATATAAGGTACCTGTACAGTATATATACTCCGAATGGAGGTGACATAGCAAATACAGTCCCAATCACATCTAAGGTAGAGCATGATAAAAGATAGATAAAACATGAAATCCACAAAGAGATACAACAGATAGAAGTCTAAGTGTCTAAGATACACAAACCAATAAAACATCTCAAATCTCAAATACAGTAATCCATAGAGTAAATACAGCTCAAGACAACTGAAAACAAGGTAAAAAAAACTCTAGCTATCTATACAACCTTTACTGTGTCTCCTCTAGGCTAGCAAGCAACCTCCAAGATATCTGTAAAATTTATCAACAGGTCCAGTCGGGACAGGAGCGAGTACAGTACATCTCAACAAATCATAACAGGCTAGGAAATATAATCATGCTAGAGAGTAAGATACAAGAAACTGAAGAACAATATGATGTAAAAAGAGAGACTGTAAGTAAATAGATACAATATAGAGAACTATCAGTGACTAGTGATTCAGAGCACAAGATGGTTATATAAATGGCACGATGTTGCACACGATAATCTAAAGAGGTTGCACACGAGTAATCTACTGGATTGATTACATAACCACTTCTACTCCCCCTCCCAATCAATACACAAGAATCTAGCCAAGTTATGTTATTGCACATGAAGTATAGTCGTACATAAAGATCATGTGAGCACATGTGTATATACGATTTCACACAATTTGTACACGAAAAGCACGAACACAAGGAGTACACGATGCTCATGATAAAGTACACGAACACGAAATACCCGATGTATCCGCTAAGGGGATAACATCGCACGACAAGATCCATATCTACTAATCCGTGTTACCAACGTGTCCATCAAGTAAAGTAATCTAAAGCAGGAAATATACTCCTAAACAGGATATGAAATAATCAGAGAATGTACTCGCCTGATACCCTGAACAGCTGATATGAAATATGGCCAACTGGAGTCACAAACTCCTAGTTATAGCAACATAGGTTATAAAGAGTTCAATTTATATGGTAATTGAAATTATAATGCAATCTACATGAGTCTAAGTCAATCTAGGTCAAATCAACTCTTGGTCAACTCTGGTCAACTATAAAGTTAAACTAGGTCAACTCTAGTCAACTATGGTCAAACTAGCTAGGGTTGGGTCAACAATGGTCAACTAGTCTAGGTTAGTCAATTCTAGGTCTAAACAAACTAAGTATATGCAAATCAAGTATCCAAGATAGCTACTAACTCATAGCCTAAGTCACTTGTTAAACCAAGCACAAAACTAAACCATAAGCTAACAAGGCACACAAACTTAGTCATATAATGTATATATTATTCACATTCACTTATTCATATACATAGATATATAAGAAAGCTATATATAGGCACATACATATATATAGAGAGAAAGAGAGGTAAAAGAGTAAGTGAGTGTGTGTGTTTGGCATGTGTGTGAAAGGGTATGTGTTAATGCTCTCAAATTTAGTGATAGGTAGATGTATGTGACATGGATTACATGGTGTCAAAGGGTGTATAAATGCATGTGTGTAAAAGGTTATAGGTTAACTTAGTTTATAGAAATACATACATACATACTTACATTATATACATGCATGCATACATATCATGTATACATACATACATTGTATACATGCCTACATACATATCACATATGCATACTTGCATTCATTCATGCACCTATACATACATACATAGATGCATACATACATATTTGAATACATTATATACTTGCATACATTACATTCATATATGCATACTCTATATTATATTATATTTATTCCTGCATGAATGCATACATATAATATACATACAAACTCATATATCTAACTCAAATATATGTGAATACATACATTACATTACCTTAACAAATATATATAACATTCATTCATATCTCATATACATGCATACTTCAGTTCATGCATTATATCCATTCACATATCATTAAGTTGCATGCATATACTTATTTTTATTACATACATGTCATTCATGTATATTACATACTTACATGCATCTATACATTATGTACATTGTATGCAACATGTAAAAATAGAAGAGAAAAAAAAAGGGAGAAAACTGAAACGAAAAGGGAAGGAAGGAAAAATGTAAGAAAAAGAGAACAGTGGACATATACATGCTTGCATCATATATTCTACATTACCATACATGCTATCATTATATATTGTATTACATTATTTATACATTATGCATTCATATCTATCATTACATGTATATCTTGCATTCATATCTAGCATTCATTATATATTTTCATGCATATATATATATTATTCTTTCATTCATGCATTTATGCATTGCTTACATACATTACATTGCTTGTATTTCTACATGCTTGCATTCAACCATACATATAATAATTTAAAGAGGATACATATCATATATATCATTTCATTCATCTGACATATTATGCATTACATACTCTACATTCATTTAATATCCATACTACGTAGGCTCATAGGTTACACAAAATGTCTATATCGTATAGTCACTCTTCTACTTAAAACCAATACTGTACCAATTGGTCCTTCACTAAATTCTAGGATTAAAGTATATCGTAGCCCTTTGTGTTAGCTTTCTGAAACTCTAAACGGATCGCATTTTCGTTTCCGGAAGCTCCCAAAATCGTAAAAATACCGAAACGCGTTCGTCTTTCGTACAACTGACACTCAAATAATTTTACAGAAAGTTTTAGAACGAATTTGGCTTATTAAAATATATTTGGATATCTAACTTCGATACGGTTCTTTTAAAAAAATGAAAGATAAATTGGAGTTCTATGCTAAAAGTTATGACATTTCTAAGTTGCTTTGGCAACTAAAAACGTTGATAAAAATTATGACGAATTTGGGTTGACCAAGATACTTGGATACCAACATAGGTATCTAAATAAAACTCATTCTAACCATCCTAACTAAGATCAATACACTCTCTAACCATTCTAAAACCGAATTTAAGTATCTATTTAAACTATTATCATACATACATACACATAGGGTGTCCTAATTTGGTATCTATCAAGTAGGACACAAGACAGACCTATAACATCCTCAAATGGACTCCAAATGGTCTCAAAATTGAATCTAAATGGGACACATACATGGGGGTGGATCCTTTGGATTCAAAACTAATTAATATACAAAAAAATCAAGTTAAAGGATAGGTTTTACCTATTGGGAGTGGAATCCCAATAAAAAACTTTAGGACACGGCTCCGATACGAAGATCTATCCAAAAGGACACCTCCCTTTGCACCTTGCCCAAATTCTTGGATGGAATCCTTCCTTGATGGTTGGGATGGATTAGAAGAAGTTTGGATGGAGGAATGTGAGGGAAAGGAAATCAAATCAAAGAGGGAAGCTCTCTTTTGGGGAAGAACACTTAGGGTTCTATGTAGAGGTAAAAAGGCAAGGATTTTCTTAAGGATTTCTTTATAGGAAGGGAGGAGGCACTTGATGGCTGGTCATTAGATGAATTATGGTTAATTTTTCATATAGATATGTGGCTAGGAGTTGTCCACCCAATTCTAAGCCTTTCTATAGGTTCAACTAGTCATAAGGCTTTCTTTTTCACAAATATCCTAAGGGGTAAATATCCTACTATAAAATATCTAGATATTGTTAATCTAACTTAACCATTAAGTCTATAACCTTCTAACTAAACCTCCATGAGCATCATTAACATCTAGGTTTAGTCAAAGCTAGGTTAGTCTCTAACAATTCAATTAGCACAATACTAATTAATCAAAATTCATTTTCATTAATAAGTCAAAAATGACCAAAATGCCCTTAGGCTAAAAAGTCACAATTAGCCATCCTAATCACATGATTAGGCTCCCTTGGTCATGGTTAGTTTCTAAGCTTAGCAAAACTAGGGTTTAACTAGTTAACCATCAAAATCACAATTCAACATTTTAAATAGTTTTAAATTGATAAAAAAATTACCAAAAATCACATGAGTTAAATCTTATTATTGATTAATCAAAATTATAAAAGTTCAAAATTACCCTCATTTTAGAAAAGTGGGTGTTATAAAAAGCGAGCTTGCTCTAGGTGGACAGGGCTTTCCTGGTCGCCTTAAGCCTGTTGCTTATGCGGGAAAGGGGGTTGGGAGAGTCCACACTATTCTATGCCTCTACGACAATGTCCAAGAATTGGGGTTGCTCGGTCCAGAGGTCGAGGAATTGGAAATTCTTTTTGGATGGGTTAGTATTGTTTTTAACTTCCACAAGTAGCGGGGCATGGTCGGATTCAGTGGAGTTGAGATGGGTCAGGTTGGTGGAGATCCCCATTCCGTGCCATAGGACGTTTGTGAGTGCCCTATCGAGACGAGAATACTGACAGCGGTTGCATTCCTGTATATTGCACCAGGTGAAACCGTTGCCGGTGAACCGGAGCGGTGCTAAATTGGCATTGAAAATGAAGTTGTTGAAGTCTTGCATGGCCTGGATGGGGGGGCGGCCCCCGACTTTCTCCTCTCTACAGGTGAGTGCATTAAAGTCTCCAATATAAAGCAAAGGATAATTGCTGTGATTAAGGTGGATGTCTAGGAGATCGTTCCAGAGGTATTTCCGTACTAAGTAGTCACAGCTGCCGTGGACCGCCGAGATGATGGTGCGTTCAGGAAGCAAGGGGTGATCTAACCAACATGAAAGGACTTGTCGGGTCTCCTGGATACTCCCGATAGTGACATCTTTCGTTCCAAGGATCCAAATATCGTGTCTGCCAGCGATGGCCGTGGGGAGCCCAAGCTGCAATTGGATAGATTTTAATCTTTTGGGGGGAATTTTGGGTTCAAGAATGATGAAGATGTCTATCTTATGGATTTTCTTCAGGCTGATGATTCTCCGCATAGTGGGTTTGTTCCCCAGCCCTCGGACATTCTATGATTGGATGTTAATCATTAAGAGAGTTGAGGGGGGTTTATTTTTTTCGCTTGGCGGCGGATCTGCTAAGGATAGTTATGGACTCTGCTGATCCCTTCCTCGTAGGTGCCCTATTTTCATTCTTAGAATTGGTAAGCTAATCACATGTTGATCCCACTTGTTGGTCTGGTGGGGGCCGATCGATTCTCCGACGAAATCCAGAATGGGGTCCTTTGGGGGAATAATAAAGGCGTCACTAGTGCTCCCTATGGATTGCTGGAGAGGAAAGCCTGCATCTTGAACCTGTTGGCCCCTCTGAACAAGGTTCGGGCCTAAAATAGCAAAGGCTGCTATAATGGGGTCTTCGTTAGTAGTGACAAAGGTTGTCTCTACTTCCTCCTGGTAGGGGGGCATGGCGATGGTGCTTTCCATTTGTTGGGGATCATCGTCGATTGTGACAATGGGTGCCTCTACATCCTCCGGGATGGGGATGGTGGCGATGGTGCTTTCGATTTGGTGGAGCTCTGATGGCACCGCCGCCTCTTCCGAGCCTAGAGCGTCGAATTGGTTGGAGAGCGTGATTGCTTGAGTGTTAAGAGGGATCAACGCTTTGCTGGGGGTCTTCGACCTACCGTCGCTGGAGTCGAAACGGATGTGTGAATTGGGAAGGAGTAGAATGGGCCCATGGGGAGTCTTTTCCTCCGATCGCGCTTTGTCGTACCTGGCCGATTTCTTTTGAGTTTAGGATGTAGACGATGGCAATTTTTTGGGGTGTGACCTCTAAGGTGGCGGTGGTTGCAGAACAAAATGTGGTTGTCGTAGAGGATTTGTTGGGTGTGGGTCTGGTTGCCCAGCTCTATGGAGATAAAATTTGGTGGATCAGAGGAAAGGTCGAGTTCCACACAAATCTTGGCGTAGTGAGCTTAGGTGAGGTTGCTCGTCTCGGGAGCCATTGCCACGTACGTGCCGAAAGAGTTGGCAATACGCCTAAGCACTACTGGAACAAAGCAAATGAGGGGAAGGTTTGGCAGGGTCACCCAAGCGGCAACCTTCAGAGAATCTTCTTTGGTGCTAAAATGGTCGACCACTTGATGATTTTCATCTGGTGGGTGTTAATCCTGCAAGTGCCCTTGGACCACACGGTCCTATGGTCGAGGTCAGAGGATAAGTGTAGAAGAATATGCCTAGGATCGATGGGTGCTACTCGATACTGATTCGCGAGCTTCCAGCTGGCAATCTCCTACTGAACCCTGGAGAGCTTCGGGCAACAAGAAGAAAATTTGAGGATGAAGGACTAGGGGAATGATAAAGACAGGGAGGATACTTTCGAGACGGAGAAGGGCACTAAAGGCACTGGAGAGTCCCTGGAGTACTCGATATCCAGAAGTCGGACGTCGGAAAGGATACGACTCTTATCAGCAGCTAGGTCCGGGCGTAGCTTGTCAGCGTAGGACGCCTGAGCGGTTCCGGAAGGAGGGGATGAGGGGATGGTGCCGGTCGGACGAACCAAGCCAGTGGACGGTGATGGAAGTGAATGAAGAACAGATGGCAACTCTAGAGGGGGATGAATAGAGTTTATATAGAAAATAACCAATTAAAAATTAACTCTTTCACGAACAATAAATAATCAGAGTAAAATGCGAAAAGTAAATGAAGAGCAAGAAAGCATACGCAAACACAGCAATTTTAACCTGGTTTCCCTCGTGGAGGACTAGTCCAGGCCTGAGAACTCTAGCTCAGGATTAAATCCACTATTTATGAAATAGTAGTTTACAACCCGTGTCTTTACTTCAGAAGAGCACGTCAACTTCTTACAGAGGATCGCAGTGGCGATTTGCTTGGAATTGTCCAAGCGACTTCTTCAACTCTTGCACAAGAATCCTAACTGAGAGATGCTGAGCACTCGAGACTTAGGAGGCTTGTGGCTAGTAGATGGGAAGGGTATGGCTTATTTGAGCTATAAGAGAGAAAAGAAGAGAAGATTGGATGATTTAGAATTAGAGAATTCATGGCCTATTTATAGTGTTTTTGTAGGCAGAATTCGGCCAGAATTCGGGTAGGAAATTTCAAATATTGGCCGTTGGACAACTAGCAACCAGCTAACCCTAAATTTAGGGATGCTGATTTCTAGGGGACAGAGTTCGGCCCGAACTCTGTGTGGAGGCAGAGTTCGGCCCGAACTCTGTCTCCAGAGGACAGAGCTGGTCTAAGTGGCCAGTGGTTATTTTTCTGGATGGTGGAGTTTGAGGATTATTGGGTAGGCTATAGGTCAAGTCTCAAGAGCTCAGCATGACACAGTTTACATCAGTCTAGACTCAAGAAAAGTGTAAAATACAGACTCAAATAACTGAGAAGCTGAGACTGAGCTGTCGTCTGACTTTGAGCTTTATGTAGATGTCGTTGTCGTATTGAATTATTACAAATATTATTTAGTCAATGTTATCAATATCTGGTTGACTGTGACTTTGTGTCAACAATCTCCCCCATATTGATAATTGACAAAATAATATATGTATATTCAATATTCATACCTGGACACAGTTGATCAAAAACAACATAGCTCTCCCATAATCAATGCCAAGCAGAAATAATAGCTCCCCCGTAACCGGTGAACGGTGCCGAGCTAGAATCAATAGCTCCCCCGTAAATAATGCATTGAACCTGTTGGCCTGATAAATAATATCTTCCAAAAGCACCAAATAGCACATATATACAAGAATATACATATTTCTCCCCCTTTTGGCATGAGCAATATAAACTGCATATGAATAATAATAATGCAACCACACCAAATAGAGAAGAAACTATATATGAAGGATCAAAACAAACAACTAGCATAGAATAAGAACTATGATAAGCAGAAAATGTCATCACACATAACCAGAGTCATCAAACTATCAGAGTTTTAGTACAACCCAAGTACATAAATCCAAATAAAACTAAGTAACTGGAAATCAGAAAACAGAAACTAGAATCATCAGCAGCAGCAGCAGAAAGTAAATGCCATCTCCATCATGGAGCACGAGAAGGCCCAGCAGAGTCTGAGTGATCAGTGAATGAACGGCTGGGGTCCACAATAGCAGCATCCGGATCCAGGTAACGCATGACCCAGGGTCGTCAATGCGATAACCAGCACGTCCAGGATCCCGCTCCATGGGAATAGGCATAGAGGGGTGACGAGACATGGAATACCGAATATCGTGCAGCGAGTTGCTGAGTGCACTCATCTGCAGGGTAGTCCGATAGTCCATCTGAGTCCAGCGATCGTCCTCCAATGCGAAACGATCTCTGAGCATGGTCTGGATGGAGTCAAGAGTAGCAGGAGGAGGTGGCGTATCCTGTCCAAGTGGAGAGGCGTCGGGCTCCTCATCATTAGAATGCTCAGAAGTCTCAGGAGAGGCGACGACTGCCTGAAGACGTCGTGCCTTAGAAAGGAATGCAGGAGCAGGCAAGAAAGGACAATCATGGAGAGGGACAATGAACGCACGAAAACCATAGGAAGATACAAAGGATAAACCAGGGCTCGTGGTTTTTAATACAGTTAATCATCCAGTCCATCATGGTACGTGGAAGATTGTACGGAATGCGATAATGAAGATGATACAAAGCAGAGATCTCAAAATATGTAACTTCATCGGGGAGCCAGCTTTTGGCAAAATATTGTTAAAAATAATTCGATGAAGTTCATAGAAATACGGGTTGAGGTGCTTGGCCATAAGCTTGCGAGGACTTATGTTAGGAGCACATAATTCCTCCTTGAAACTCTCAAGAGAAGTTTCACCAACAAATTGGAATTGGCGAGCTTCCACAAGCTTATCCCAAATATCGAGATCTTGGAGTGCAAGATACTCGCCCACTCAGAAGCATCAAAAGCAATATCAATACTGGCAACCCGGGAATAGATGTGAGTGGCATCGTGAGTCAAGTTACAATAGAACATTTGTATGGCGCTACGATAAATAACAAAGTTTGAAGCCACTAACTCATTTAAGCAAAGATCTTGAAACAATGATTCAAATTGTGAGAAAATAGTAAAATTTATCGGATGTCCCGCGAAGACCGGACGAGTCCGAAAGTCACTAAACCACTCGTTGGAGGCGTCTAGCGACACAAACAATCGGTCGTCATAAGTATTAGGGTCGCAGGAAGGAGGTGGATTGAACAACGGATGAAGGGGTTGTTGTTCTTCAACGGGTTGCTCAATGGAGGAGGAGGATTCGAAGAGGAAGCACCCTCGGTTCGGATCCTCTTCCCACGATTGGGCAAGCAAGGAGCCATTTGCAAACAAATAGAGAACTTGAAAAAGAGAGGGAGAAGGAGTTATACCTCAAATCACAATGAACAGTGAAAGAGAATGAGGAAATAGCCCTTCTCCTTGATTTTGATGAGCAATGGAGCACTTTGGAGAGAAACTAGGGTTAGGGTT
>JANAVB010007970.1:0-17500 GCA_029216955.1 Iris pallida
GAGCGAGTCGTCGCACAGCAGCCCATTCAGTTGGTGATGGGTTGCCAACCGCTTGCCCTGCACATGTTGAGTACGGGGTCCTCGAGTAGAAGCCCCGCGACCAACCATTTACTTCAGATTTCAAGGCAAAGACGGACATTGCCAAGGCATTTTTGGAGAAGGCCGCGAGGAAGATGAAGAAGTGGCCGAAGCGAAGCGAGGCCGATCGAGTACAAGGAGGGGACATGGTGCTGGTGAAGCTACAACCGCAACAGTTCAAGGTGTTCCGCAAGGTGCACAAAGGACTAATCCGGAAGTATGAAGGCCCGTTTCCCGTGCTCAAGAAGGTAGGCAAGGTGGCCTACAAGCTTGAACCCTGCCAAGCTAAAGATTCATCCAGTCTTCCATGCCAGTTGCTTGAAGTCGTACCATAAAGACTTAGAGGATCCCCAGCGGGAGTTCGAAGCGACCGACGGCGACCATGACGACTTCCTTCGACAAGAGGTGAAGCCGTGCTGGACAAGAGGACCATTCGGTGGCGAGGTGTATCCCCGTATGTGGACAACCCTATCCAATAGAAGGGCTTGCCTTATGGTGAGTCTAGCTGGAAACGTGCTGATACGCTACATCAGTTCGAAGTCGATATTCACGCGTTTCTCAGCGAGCATGGTTGACGAGGGCATCAACGCCTTAAGTGGGGGAGAATGTAACACCCCAAATATTGCACCCCGCCAGAGGCCCAGTTGTATAACCTTTTCAAGGACCAAGGTTATGCGGGAAGCTTCCAGAATATTCTGGAAGATGGCAGAAGTCTCTAGAAGATTGTGGATCTCTCCGAAAGGCCCAAGATCGTTCTAGGAGGCCCAAGAAGCTTCTGGAAGGCCCTTAAATTTTTCTTTTATGTTGTTAGGGAATAAACCTGGAATATGCCATTCCAGTTATGATAGAAAAGAATAATCCTTGGAATATTCCTTCCAGGACTTTCCTTGTAAAAGCTCTATGAGCATTTATAAAAGGGAGAGGCTTTCATTTGTTCCTCACCACCTAAAATTGTAAGCATTCTCCAAGGTAACAAAAAGATTCTTACTAGTCCATCTTTGCTCCACTATTCTAATTGTCTTAGCGATCTAGCTAAGTCGGGTTGGGATGGCTTGCACGGGTCTTTAAGGAGAAAGACAGTACACCGCACGGGACAAAGTGCTAGCAAAAACACGAAGTCCGTGACAAGTGGTATCAGAGCAAAGGTTTGATCGCCGTCATGTCTTCGACTGAAGCCATCATCAACAAGCAACCTGCATCGCCTAAGGAGAAAGCGAAGACCTCGAGGAAGGGCAAGAGCAAGGAACCGTCGATGGAATGGGCTCTTGGCGAGTTGGCTGACCAGATTGAGATGCTGGAGAAAGGCGTGACGGGCGTTAAATTTAAGTAGAGCAGAACCAAGCGGCTCACGATAAATTTGCCCAGGGTTTGGAGGCGGACGTCGCCACGGCTATGACGGAGTTCCGAGAGCATCTCCGCGAGCCGAGTTCGAGGAGGAACGAAAGGCCACGAAGGCAGAGATTGCTGAACTACGCAAAGAGCTGTAAACCAAGGCGGAGGTCCTCGAGAGGGCCATTGCCGGTGGTCCGACTCCGAGGAGGGAGGCGACTCAGAGGGTGAAGTATCCAGAACCCAAATCCTTCACTGGCGTATGGGACACGAAGGAGGTGGATAACTTTATCTAGAATGTCGAGCGCTACCTGAAGGCGGTCCGCATCGAGGATGAGACCGACAAGGTAAACACAGCGTCCCTGTATTTTTCTGATGATGCTATGCTGTGGTGGCGACGCAGGTGCATCGATATAGAAAAGGGGCTCTGCAAGATCGGGACTTGGGAGGATCTCAAGAAGGAGATCAAGTCTCAATTCTACCCAAAGAACGTGGAGTATGTCACGAGACAGAGTTTGCGACAACTCAAACACACCAGGTCCGTCAAGAAGTATGTGGTAGAGTTCACCCGCCTGATGCTTTATATTTCCACAATAGGCAAAGAGGATCGCCTGTTCCACTTCCTGGAGGGTCTACAACCATGGGTGGCACAAGAATTGCAGAGGTAAGATGTGTCGGTTGTGAACGTGGCTATTGCGGCAGCCGAGAAGCTGATGGAGTATCGAAGGAATGATGCCCCAAAGCCCAAGAAAAAGACCACCACCAAGTTTAATGGCGGGAAAGCGAAGAAGAACAATGGAAAGGGAGGCCTACCAAAGAACAAGCCACACGCGAAGCCTTCGATGGAGTGGAAGATTGAATGCTACCTGTGTGGTGGAAATCACTTCGCACGAGACTGCCCGAACAAAGGAAAGAAGGTGAACGCGTTCCAAGGCGAGGAGGCCGAGGACGAGGAGCCTAAAAAGGGGGCTTACATGGGTGCCCTGTACCTGTTGAATGCTTTGAAGAGCAAGGCGGTAGTGTCCAAGGCCCCGAATCGAGAACTGATATACGTGGACGTGAAGATCAACGGCCACAACACTAGGGCGATGGTCGACACGGGGGCAACCCATAACTTTTTCCTCGAACGTGGAGTGGCTTACGAAGACAGCTGCTCAAGGAGTGTCATGACACGAAGTGGGCTGGATACCCGGGGCAGAAGCGAAACATAGCGCTGTTGGAGGCCGCATACTACTGGCCTCGTATGCGCGAGGATATAGAGGACTATGTTCACACTTATCTTGTATGCCAATAGGACAAGGTGGAACATCAGAAGCCCGGGGCCTGCTAGAGCCTCTTCCCGTGCCGAGTCGGTCGTGGGAGAGCATATCGATGGACTTCATCTCAGCCCTACCGAAAGTGGGGGCACTTGGGTCCATTCTCGTGGTGGTGGACCGGTTCTCAAAGTACGCAACTTTCATTGCTGCTTCGACGGACTGCACAGCAGAGGAGGCCGTACGACTGTTCATCAACCACGTGGTGAAGTTCTGGGGCATCCCGGTCAATATTGTCAGCGATCGAGACCCCCGCTTTATGGGGAAGTTCTGGACGAAAGTGTTCAAAATCCTCAGGACGGACTTACACTTCTCGACCAGCTTCCACCCGCAGACGGACGGGCAGACCGAGCGGGTCACTCGCTACTCGAGGAGTACTTGTGGCACTTTATGAGTGCCAACCAGAGGGATTGGGTGCATCACCTCGACGTCGCTCAGTTCTGCTACAATCTTTAATGGAGCGAGTCATCGCACAGCAGCCCATTCTAGTTGGTGATGGTTCGCCAACTGCTTGCCCCGTACACATTGAGTACGAGGTTCTCGAGTAGAAGCCCCATGGCCAACCAGTTTACTTCATATTTTAAGGCAAATGTGGACATTGCCAAGGCATTTCTGGAGAAGGCCACGAGGAAGATGAAGAAGTGGGCCGATACGAAGCGAAGGCCGGTCGAGTACAAGGAGGGGGGACATGGTGCTGGTGAAGCTACAAACGCAATAGTTCAAGGTATTCCGCAAGGTACACAAAGGACAAATCCGAAAGTATGAAGGCCCCTTCCCCATGCTCAAGAAGGTAGGCAAGGTGGCCTACAAGCTTGAACTCCCTGCCAAGCTGAAGATTCATTCAGTCTTTCATGCCAATTGCTTGAAGCCGTACCATGAAGACTTGGAGGATCCCTAGCGAGGAGTTCTGAAGCGATCGACGGCGACCATGACGACTTCCTTCGACAAGGAGGTAGAAGTCGTGCTGGACAAGAGGACCATTCGGCGGCGAGGTGTGTCTCCGTATATGGAGTACCTCATCCAGTGGAAGGGCTTGCCTTACGTCGAGTTTAGCTGGGAACGTGCTGATATGCTACATCAGTTCGAAGCCGAGATCCAGGCATTTCTCAGCGAGCATGGTTGACGAGGACGTCAACCGCGTTAGGTGGGGGAAAATATAATGCACCAAATGTTGCACCCCACCCGAGGCCCAGTTGCATAACCTTTTCACGGACCAAGATTATGCGAAAAGCTTCCAGAACATTCTAGAAGATGGCGGAAGGCTCTAGAAGATTGTAGATATCTCCGGAAGGCCCAAGATCGTTCTAGGAGGCCTAAGAAGCTTCTGGAAGGCCCTTGAAGTTTCCTTTTATGTAGTTAGGGAATAAACCAGGAATATGCCATTCTAGTTATGGTAGAAAAGAATAATCCTTGGAATATATATGTATGTATATATGATATGCAATGTATGTATGTATATATGATATGTATGTATGCATATATGTATATATGTATAGGTGCATGAATGAATGCAAGTATGCATGTAAGATATATATTTAGGCATGTATGCAATGTATGTAGGTATACATGATATGTATGTATTTATGTATGCAATATAAATATGTATGTATGCATTTCTATAAACTGAGTTAACCTATAACCTTTTACACACATGCATTCATACACGCTTTGACACCATGTATCCCATGTCACATACACCTACCTATCACTAAATCTGAGAACATTAACACATATCCTTTAACACACACACACACTCACTGACTCTTTTACCTCTCCTTCTCTCTCTCTCTCTCTCTCTCTCTCTCTCTCTCTATATATATATATATATATATATATATATATGTATATATATATATATATATAAAAATATATATATATATATATATATATAGCTTTTCTATATATATCTATGTATAAGAAGATGTGAATGTGAATAATATATATACATTATATGACTATGTTTGTGTGCCTTGTTAGCTTAGGGTTTAGTTTTGTGCTTGGTTTAGCAAGTGACTTAGGCTATGAGTTAGTAGCTATCTTGGATGCTTGATTTGCATAGACTTAGTTTGTTTAGTCCTAGAATTGACTAACCTAGACTAGTTGGCCATTGTTGACCCAACCCTAGCTAGTTTGACCAGAGTTGACTTTGACCTAGATTGACTTAGACTCATGTAGATTGTATTATAATTTCAATTGCCATATAAGTTGAACTCTTTATAACATGTGTTGCTCTAACTAGGACTATGTGACTCCAATTGGCCACCTTTTCATATCAGCTGTTCAGGGTATCAGGCGAGTACATTCTCTGATCATTTCATGACTTGCTTAGGTTTATATTTTTGTTCTAGATTACTTTACTTGATGTAAACCCCCAAACTTTTTTAAAATTTAAAATTTTATTTGTTTAGTATTTTATAGCCTTGTAGTTAATTTTATGATTTTTTTCGTGATTATTAAAAACTAGCAAGTAGAAATGCTACATTATAGATGTGTTAAATTTATTTTGTACATGGTATTACTAACATACATTCTAATACATATTTTTGTGATGTTTAGGATTTTAGTAATTATTTATTGCTTTATATGTAAGTAATAGTATTTTCTTAAAAGCTTAAAAATTTGGTTACGTTGTTTTTATATATAGCACGAGTAGCGTGTATTTGTTAAATTATATGTTAATGGTAAATAGAAATTTTACACTTTATTAATTATAAATATCTTGGATTTTAGGAAATTTTTGGATATTTTCTTGAAATATTTTGATTATAAATAGGGGTAGGAATATATATATATATTATTATTTTTTAAAAGAAAAAGAAAAAGAAATAGTAATGAATGAATAAAAAAAATAATAAGTGTTTAGTTGTGGACGACCCAAAGGAGGGGGGATCGACCACAACTAGAAGCAGTAGCAGCACCCACGAATTATAGGGGAGAGGGGCCAACCTATATGCATCAGAAGCATTATTAAAGGAGCCGACCTTTGTTTTTTAGATGGGAATTTAGAGATCGTGAGAGAGAGATTTGGTATACTCCAAACCCTAATCTCTCCTCCTCTCCTTCCTTCCTTCCTCCTCTCATCTCTGTCCCCGTACTTCTCCTCGGCGTGCGTGCCAGCCTCTTCGGAGCGACAGCATCTCCGTCTCCCGGTCGTCACGACGACAACAACAACAACAGTTTTCCACTTTAAGGTATCCCACTTCCCCGATCTATATCTTCCTTATTTTAAATCCATTTTAGATCCGTAAATTCGTGTAGAAAGCCCCCATGACCCTCTATCATCTCTTTCAAATAGTTTTATTTATTCTACAATAAATTTCAGTTTTAATTAAATTAAAAAATCTCGAAAAATCAGTTTTTATAAACCTTAAAAAACCCCGTACGAGGTACGTCCCGACAAACCGAGCGACCCCGTCGCAAACCGAGAGTACCGAAAGGTCCGTATCAACTTTGCGGACGTGCGGGCTTTGACGGAATTCAAATTGGTTGCATGTGCACGACGAATTTGACCCGTATCCGTCAAATTTTCCCGTATCGGGCTTTTCGGAATTTCCCAATTACTTTGTGCACACTCATCAAATCGCGGGACTCGAAATATTTTTCTGGTCCTGTGAGCCAAGTTTGGTCCGATTCTGAGACCGTTGATCGGGACGCTATTTTGGCGGGCCCACAATCCCACTCAACGGGCGATTTTGTGCACGGCTCCTCGAAATCCAAAATTGGACATACCGTTGAGTTCGTCTCGGAAAAACAAATTCATAGACATGTAGTTTGATGACTTTAGAGACAGTAGATTCTGGCACATATTTCGGTACAAGGCGGGTCTAACGACGGATATCGTTTTGACCCAAAATTACGATTTTGCCCCTGTTCCAGAATTTGACTTTTGGACATGCGTTTCCTAGGCATATCTTTTATTCCAAACTCGTTCGTGATATTTGTTTCAGCATCCAGAGCTCCTTGTGGATTTTGACTTTCGTGTTGACGATTCTGACTGTTGGATTTGCTACATCTCGCACCACCCTCAGGCAAGACACCTTGCCATTTGCTGTTTATTTATTTTAGCTCATATTTCACGCATTATTTATTTTCTTTATGCAAAATAAACTGTGATACATGGCATAACCTGTTAGAACTTACTGTTCATTTATATTTCCTGCTATGTATTATTTTTCTTACACATTAAACCTAGATTTAAGGGACCACCTTGTGTGTTGCATACATAGGCCTTGACACATTTATACCACATTGTTGTGAGCCACATATAGGACTCGGACATGCATGATTGGCTGGCCACCAGTACGTATAAGCCGTGCGTTAGAAAATAACTGCTAATAGAATTACATGCTAGAAGACTTAGCAGTTATGAGTTGGCATTGGACAGGGAGAACATGATTGGAAGTTGACTACCACCCTATCTATCGTAGACTCGTTCGCTACGGAGGAACGATAGGTAGACTATATGCTATAGACTCGCTCGGTACTGAGAAATAGTATATGGTGTGCTGACTCGCTACTGAGGTACTATATTGTTATTTTTTTGACTTGACCCGGTAGTCATGTGACCATGAACTGTTCTTAAAACTGTATTCACTTGATTTGGTTAGGCATCCTTATCCGTTTGGTATGAGTACTCTTGGTTTGGGTACTTGTATCTGATCGTGGCTTGGAACAATAACTTATCGCGGATTAGTTAGTCACACCTTGTCCTTGTTTGGTTGTAGGTGTGGCTTACTACTTCGATGAGAATGTATTGAACCTTGTTGGGGTCCGGATACCATATTGGATTTGTAGCATGGAAAGATACGTCATCGTGAATTAGTTTACCATCTCATGTCCTTGTTTGGTTGGGGGGATGGTACGCTAGTTCAATAGGTGTGTATTGGACCATGTTATAATTCAATTGACTTATTTATTTGAGCAATATTTATTCAGTTTATATGGTATGATATTATGTGTCTTGTTACGTCCCTCTGAGGACCTGGTTATCTCTCCAGGTGTGTGTTCTTGTCTTTCACAGGTGCTCTAGCTCTAGCTGTGACCATCTCTATTTCTTCGAGGATGATTGCGCTTAGATCGTCTTCGCTTCGCTAGCCAAAATTATTCTTTTGTATATCTTGTATTTCTTTTCATAGTTGGTAGTGGATTTGTCTCCGCCCAACTATATGTATCAATGATAATTCATTATCATTATATGACATCTTTTATTCTTATATTTCGTGGATGAGATTAGATTACACTTGGTTTACTGCATTTTACAGCTTATGTAGTCATACGAGGTTTCCATATATCGGAGTATACTTCGTATGTATACAGCTGGCATGTCTATGTTCCTAGTCCTACGTATTTTGGGACTGGGATATTACATATTTTTGTGGTGGCCCATGCAGGTCGAGTTTGTCACTTCGGTTACGTAATTGTACCGATGTGAGCCTGCAATATAGGTTTAGAATCTAGGAATCTCATCCATACAGCTTGACCTCTTTCCTTGGCTTCAAATTCCGAACTCTTGTTCGACCTCCTTGAACTGCATCTTGATTGATTCCTTTCAAACGTTGATTCTTATTTTCGTTCTTAGTGTCAATTAGGAAGATGACTACAGTAGTATATGCTCATAGGTCAGACACATGGCTAGAATGGTTATATTGGGAATCGGAATACATTCAAGACTCTAATTGTGTTAAAAAGGCTTTTAGTGTGATTTAATGATTTGTAATTGGTAAAGTAGGGTATTACCACGGAAAGTTTTAACCCTGAGATTTCTAAATAGTAAACACCAGAGGATTTATAGAATTTCATACTTGGTTTAAGAAATTGATTGATTTTCAAGATTTGATATTTATTGGATTATAGTTATACGTCCTTGCCCAAGTATAAAATGGATTTGCTTTTCGAGTTATGATATTTATGAGTTTTGGGTGATAGATATACATCTCTGAACAAATATAAAATTTATTTGATTTTCGAGTTTTGATGTTTATGATTTATTGTATTATAGTTATACACCTTTGAACAGTTATAAATTTGGTTTGAAAATGAACTTAGCTTTTAAAAATGGCCATAGAAATTATTTAAATTTGCGTTGTACAACTTGCGATTTCGTGTTTAGTAAATTTTAAATTTTAAGTAGAAGTAATGACGGTGAATTTTGGTTTAAAATATTTGAAAGTTATGAAAATAATTTTTGAGAAATTTTTATTTTAAATGGTGTCTTGTGATTGAGGATTTACAAATCTATTTAGATTTTTGGGGATTTTGACTGATAAAATTATTTGAAAATTTAGTTTAATGTGGGATTGCTAATATTAAAACTTTTGGAGAATTTTGAAGGATGTGACGGAAAGTTATTTTGATTGATTAAAGGAAGTTACCATTTAAAAGTTGTGATTTTGTTGGAATAACTTAGCATGAATAGAAGTTAAAATTTATGAGAGCATTGAGCTTAATTTTTGAGATTGCTTTTAATATGCTAAGAGTTTTATTATGAGTTATTTGGAAATTTTGGAGTGTTAAATTTTGTTTGATTGTGAAATTTTTTTTGGACTCGTAAATTATGAACTCTTGAGTTAAATTGTTGAATTTAAACGTTAATTTTGGAAAAGGTTAGTAGTAACATAATAAAATTTTGCTTTGAGATTTATGAGAGTGATTTAAATTTTTATGATGAATTTGAACGGCTTGGAGTGAATACAAATTTTGGTGGTTTATTTTTGAAACTTTTTGGAGGAAACTCGAGTTGAAATATTAATGGTAGGCCAGAAAGGTAGCCCTAATGAGTTAGAAGTATCCCACACTAATTGCCGTGTCACTTATGACCATGATAGTAGTATATACACGAGTGTTGTTAGTCATCTACCCAGCTATGTGACTGTATTTCCACCTCGGCTTACTCGATCTTCCTTCAATTCTAGATCTTTTAATTGTGACCTTCTAACCCACTTACAATTTGAATAATGATTTAATGGTTCCTTAAATGTATTCATCTAGGAGACTATCTTCTCTCCAGAATTGTGTTCCTAAATTATTTTTACTAGATTCTTTAATTAATTTTATTTCATGCTTTAACTTGATCTTCTTTATTTTTGTGCATTAAATTATCACCTCGTGAACTCCCACTTTCTATTTTTGATCTTTTGGCGTCCCTTACCGTGACTTGGATGTTTGGAGCACAAGACTAGACTTTTCTTTCCAACAAATTTCATATGTAAGACCTAGACAAGTCCACCTTCATGTTGACATATCATGTCCCACTAATACCCATCTCCTTGTACTCTATTTCTTGATATGACCTTATGGTCAAAATGGCCAAACTATAATCTTTACCATGATATCGATATATTTTTCGATCTCAGATAGGGATTCAACCTCGACTCAATTCTTTTCGACTGATATATGATTTTGTTCTACTTAATTCCTTAAATGCTTAAATTTGTACTTTATCTCGATTGCTTGACCCATTGTCCCATGATACTATTAGTTTAACTCTTGTAAGTTGGGTAGAATACCTCACCACGTAACAAACCTTTTTCCTTGTGAACCACATTGGTAAGTTCACTTAGACTATAATTCAGAGGACCCTACCTTATCTAGTCTACCAAGCCATAAATGAAGAAACACTAGGACAACTGTATAGGCCCAAACTTTGGGCGAGCCTTGATTTTAAAAGATCTTGGACTATTTAAAATTCCTTCATCAGTACCTTCCTTGCTCATTTTTTGACTATCTTATGCGGCTAATGTAGCTTCAGTTTTGCAAGCTTATTTCATTATCAAGCTTGATTATGACATATTTTATTGGGTGCACCCACTAACATATTGTCTAATCAGAACCGGTGCATGATGGTCTGATCAACCTATTGCACTTTGGTTCGCCTTCGTATATTATTCTACGTGGATGGAGACATAGTAAAAGTTGCCCCTAGAGTCTCATCCGCGACAGCCTTGGCAATTCTTTTTTTAATTATTTTTGTCGCCTATGAACTTCCTATTCGTACTCAATAGCATCATCTTGAACCCTTTATTGTTCTTGTCTTAGAGAGACAATGCACTGTAATTGAGAAATGGATCCAAGGTATCACTTTAGTCATGTGGCTATATCCTCGCATTAAACTACTCCTTCTACCCCTCAACCCTATGTACCCTATTATTCCTAAATTTCGAGGACAAAATTCTTGTAAGTTGGGTAGGATGTAAACCCCCAAACTTTTTTAAAATTTAAAATTTTATTTGTTTAGTATTTTATAGCCTTGTAGTTAATTTTATGAATTTTTTCGTGATTATTAAAAACTAGCAAGTAGAAATGCTACATTATAGATGTGTTAAATTTATTTTGTACAAGGTATTACTAACATACATCCTAATACATATTTTTGTGATGCTTAGGATTTTAGTAATTATTTATTGCTTTATATATAAGTAATAGTATTTTCTTAAAAGCTTAAAAATTTGGTAACGTTTTTTTTTATATATAGCACGAGTAGCGTGTATATGTTAAATTATATGTAAATGGTAAATAGAAATTTTACACTTTATTAATTATAAATATCTTGGATTTTAGGAAATTTTGGGATATTTTCTTGAAATATTTTGATTATAAATAGGGGTAGGAATATATATATTATTATTTTTTTAAAAGAAAAAGCAAAAGAAATAGTAATGAATGAATAAAAATAATAATAATAAGTGTTTAGTTGTGGCCGGCCCAAGGGAGGGGGGACCGACCACAACTAGAAGCAGTAGCAGCACCCACGAATTAGAGGGGAGAGGGACCAACCTATATGCATCAGAAGCATTATTAAAGGAGCCGACCTTTGTTTTTTAGATGGGAATTTGGAGATCGTGAGAGAGAGATTTGGTAAACTCCAAACCCTAATCTCTCCTTATCTCCTTCCTACCTTCCTCCTCTCATCTCTGTCCCCGTACTTCTCCTCGGCGTACGTGCCAGCCTCGCCGGAGCGACAGCATCTCCGTCTCCCGGTCGTCACGACGACAACAACAACAACAGTTTTCCACTTTAAGGTATCCCACTTCTCCGATCTATATCTTTCTCATTTTAAATCCGTTTTTAGATCCGTAATTTCGTGTAGATAGCCCCCATGACCCTCTATCATCCCCTTCAAATAGTTTTATTTATTCTGCAATAAATTTTAGTTTTAATTAAATTAAAATTTTCGAAAAATCAATTTTTATAAACCTTAAAAAACCTCGTACGAGGTACGTCCCAACGAACCGGGCGACCCCGTCGCAAACCGAGAGTACCGAAAGGTCCGTATCAACTTTGCGGACGTGAGGGCTTTGACGTAATTCAAATTGGTTGCGTGTGCGCGACGAATTTGACCCGTATCCGTCAAATTTTCCCGTATCGGGCTTTTTGGAATTTCTCAATTACTTTGTGCACACTCATCAAATCGCGACGAAACTTGTGCCATTGAACTCGAAATATTTTTCTGGTCCTGTGAGCCATGTTTGGTCCGATTCTGAGACCGTTGATCGGGACGCTATTTTGGCGGGCCTACAATCCCACTCAATAGGCGATTTTGTGCACGGCTCCTCGAAATCCAAAATTGGACATACTGTTGAGTTCGTCTCGGAAAAACAAATTCATAGACATATAGTTTGATGACTTTAGAGACCGTAGGTTCTGGCACGCATTTCGATGTAAGACGGGTCCAACGACGGATATCGTTTTGACCCGAAATTACGATTTTACCCTATTCCAGAATTTGACTTTTGGACAGGCATTTTCTAGGCATATCTTTTATTCCAAACTCATTCATGATATTTGTTTCAGCATCTGGAGCTCCTTATGGATTTTGACTTTTGTGTTGACGATTCTGACTGTTGGATTTGCTACATCTCGCACCACCCTCAGGCAAGACACCTTGCCATTTGCTGTTTATTTATTTTAGCTCATATTTCACGCATTATTTATTTTCTTTATGCAAAATAAACTGTGATACATGACATAACCTGTTAGAACTTACTGTTCATTTATATTTCCTGCTATGTATTATTTTTCTTACACATTAAACCTAGATTTAAGGGACCACCTTGTGTGTTGCATACATAGGCCTTGACACATTTATATCACGTTGTTGTGAGTCACATATAGGACTCGGACATGCATGATTGGCTGGCCACCAGTACGTATAAGCTGTGCGTTAGAAAATAACTGCTAATAGAATTGCATGCTAGAAGGCTTAGCAGCTATGAGTTGGCATTGGACGGGGATAACATGATTTGAAGTTGACTACCACCCTATCTATCGTAGACTCGCTCGCTACTGAGGAACGATAGGTAGACTATATGCTATAGACTCGCTCGGTACTGAGGAATAGTATATGGTGTTGTGACTCGCTACTGAGGTACTGCATTATTATTTTCTTGACTTGACCCGGTAGTCATGCGACCATGAACTATTCTTAAAACTGCATTCACTTAGATTTGGTTAGGTGTCCTTATCCGTTAGGTATGAGTACTCTTGGTTTAGGTACTTGTATCTGACCGTGGCTTGGAACAATAACTTATCGCAGATTAGTTAGTCACACCTTGTCCTTGTTTGGTTGTAGGTGTGGCTTACTACTTCGATGAGAAGGTATTGAACTTTGTTGGGGTCCGGATACCATATTGGATTTATAGCATGGAAAGATACGTCATCGTGAATTAGTTTACAATCTCATGTCCTTATTTGGTTGGGGGGATGGTACGCTAGTTCAATAGGTGTGTATTTGACCATGTTATAATTCAATTGACTTATTTATTTGAGCAATATTTATTTAGTTTATATGGCATGATATTATGTGTCTTGTTACGTCCCTTTGAGGACCTGGTTATCTCTCCAGGTGTGTGTTCTTGTCTTTCGCAAGTGCTCTAGCTCTAGATGTGACCATCTCTATTTCTTCGAGGATGATTGCGCTTAGATCGTCTTCGCTTCGCTAGCCAAAATTATTCTTTTGTATATCTTGTATTTCTTTTCATAGTTGGTAGTGGATTTGTCTCCTCCCAACTATATGTATCAATGACAATTCATTATTATTATATGACATCTTTTATTCTTATATTTCGTGGATGAGATTAGATTACTCTTGGTTTACTGCATTTTACAGCTTATGTAGTCATACAAGGTTTTTATATATTGGAGTACTCTTCGTATGTATACAGCTGGCATGTCTATGTACCTAGTCCTACGTATTTTGGGACTGGGGCGTTACACTTGATGCTGTCACATTGGTAACATAGATTGGTACTATATGGATCCCTTCATGAGATGTTATCCCTCTCGGAAGCAACGGATACTCATGTCTTGTGTGTTTCACTTACATCATGTATCTTATGCTTCTACTGTAATGAATCTATCATGAATCTGCTTATGACTCATGTACTCTCATGAATCACAGAGCCTTAACGAATCTATTCATGAATCACTCATTATGAGTCATTAGCGTAGTCATGAATCTTAACGTAACTTGAATGGATCCTTGTGTATTGATTGGGGAAATGGGGGAGTAGAACTAAACATGTGAATGATTCCAAAGTAGTATAGTCATGAATCAACTCTTTAGAATAGCCATGAATCACCTCCAACTGTTCACATATTTATCTTGTACTTTGATTCACTAGTCACTGATAGTTCTCTATTTATTGTAGTTATTTACTTATAGTTCTCTCTTTTATACCATGTTGTTCTTTTAGTTTCATGTATCTTACTCTCTAGCATGTTTATATTTTCTAACCTGTTATAATTTGCGTGAGATGTATTGTGCTCACTCATGTCCTGACTTGAACTGTTGAAAAGTTTACAGATAGCTTGGAGGGTACCTGCTAGCCTAGAGGAGACATAGTAGAGGTTGGAGTCGATGGCTAGAGTTTTTCTTATTTTATTTTCAATTGTCTTGAGTTGTATTTATTTTATGCTTGTTTGAGTTGGTGTTGATAACACCGAGATTTATTTCTCTCTGTTGTACTTCTCTTGTGGATTCATAGTTATCTTATCGTGCTACTTCTAGTTTTGGTGATTGAGTTGTATCCTGCTGTGATTGTCCTCCGTATGGAGAGTATATCATATTGTATTTAAATTTAATTGTGACCTAGAACAGCGTTCTACCGCCGACACTGCAAGGTAGGCTGGACGTACCCACTTCTCGTGCCCTACACTGGGTGCGGGCCGTGACACCATCCCCGCAAAGCTCTCCCACCCAGCTGTGGCCACCGGTGCTCCCTCCGACGCATGCTGGAGGGCCCTCCCCCTCGCGGGTTGTAGGCTCCTCCTAGCGTCGGTCGGTTTGGATCTTCCCTCCCCTCCATGTTCGAGACCCCCCCTCTCCTCTCCCCTCTCCTCCCAGGCGGCTCCCCCTCCCCTTGTCGTGCCCCCCCGGGGTCGAGCACCGCCGTGGTCGAGACCCCCCTCCCCCTTCCCTCTCCTCCTAGGCGGATCCCCCTCCCCTAGCCGTGGATCGCCCCTCGAGGTCGAGCCCCCATCGTGGTCGAGCCCCCCCTTTCCCCTCACCTCTCCTCCCAGGCGGCTCCCCGTCGAGCCCCCTCCTCCCAGGCGGCTCCCCCCCTCGTCGTGGCTCCCCTCCCTCGGGGTCGAGCCCCCGCCGTGATTGAGACCCCTCTCTCCCCTCTCCTCTCCTTACAGGTGGCTCCCCCTCCCCTCGTAGTGGCTCTTCCCATCGGGCTCGAGCCCCCGCCGTGATCGAGCACCCCCTCTCCCCTCCCCTCTCCTCACTGGCGGTTCCCCGTCGAGCCCCTCGCCGTGGCTCCTCCCCCCTCGTCGTGGCTCCTCCCCCCTCCTCTTTCGTGGACTCTACCGCGGCTCTCCCCATCCTCTCCCCCCCTAGCGGTTCCCCCTCCCCTCGTCGTGGCTCCCCCCTCGGGGCTGAGCACCCGCCGTGGCTCCTCCCCCTGGGATGGAGCCCCCCCGGCCCTCCGTCGTGGGTCGATGTGAGCACCCTGGATTTCGGTTTGATTTTTTTTCAATTTTCTGATTGATTGGTTTCAATAAATAATTTAATCTGTTATTTTTTCCTTAAGTGTGCTTTCCCGTGCCATTGATATTTGGAGTATCAGGGATGTTCAACTCTGGAAATCTTCTTCACGGGTTTTGGAGTGGACAGGATTACCTTCATGATGGTATATAGTGTCCCATCCAAACTTGTTCCCTTGTACTCCTTTTGCTTCGCTGAACTTCGGGTCGAATTAGACCATTTGATCATTAATTATTTTCCCACTCTTTTCCTTGATCATTATTAGCACGTTACCGTGACTTTTAATTTGGGAGCGCAAGACCAGTCAGTTTGTTGAAACCAACTTCTCATTGATGATCTACTCGAGACGCTCTTCACCCTTGACCTTCGTGTCCCACTCAGACATGTCATTTTGTGCTCCATTTGATTCGTACAACTTTCCCGACAAGTGACCCGATTTTATTTTACTCCACGGCGTCACACATTCATCTTCCAACTTGATTTGTGGGTCCCCTGTCGACCAAAACCTGTCCGCCCCAACTATGGACATGGCCCACCTTGAGCCTCTACCCGTCCGCCACTTGTGTCCCATTTATTGGAATCCCCATGTGCTACTTATTTGCCCATGATCATCGACGTCTAATTTTAATTCGATTTTTGCACAATGTCCGATTTTGATCCAATCCGGCTCCACCGAGTCCGGTCCAGCTCCATGTTGCCCTCCATCGGGACACCCTCATTTTATCGTGTCCAAAAATAATATTTAATATCCTTCTACCTATTTTTAATATTTATTAGAATTTTTTGTTTATTTAATTCCCATAGGAATGACAATTTTCCTCTAATTGATCTCTAGCTATTGGATTCTCCTAAGCAATCCTAACCATTCATTTCCCTCACACTCATAAATCCCCCCACAGCCAACTAGTGGCCGGCCCTAACAATTTTGTAGAGAGAATCTTTCTCTCTCTCTCTCTTATCCTCTCTCTTTTCCTCTCTTTATTTATCATTACTCTCTTTCTCTCTCTTCCCATGCAACAACAACAACTACAGCAGCCATGCAACCACTCCACACCATGCCCGACCTCTCACTGGACCGACCACCCTCCCTCGTCGTGGCTCGGCCACCCTGGCCGAGCTCGACCACCGAGCTCAGCCCTCTCCTCCTCCATCTCCATCTATAACCGCCACCCTGGCCAACCACCACCATGGCGCACCACTTCCCCCGCCAACACCATGCGACGCCTGGCCACCCCCGACGAGCCCTCGCCGGCCGAGCTGGCCGCGCGCAGCCCCGTGCGAGCCGTCCAGCACAGCAGGAGCAGCCACGGGTGCACGGCGCGCGCGCGCGGGCGTCGCCGCCGCCGCCGCCGGCCGCCGTGGCTCCGGCGAACCCCCCCGTGGGTGGCCCCCTTTCCTGCAAACCCAACGCTACCTTCCCATGGCGGCCAACGTCCTCCGGGACGCGCCGTCGAGGCGATTCGTGCGTTTGAACGACGTCCCGTCGTGACGCGCGCGGGATCGAGTTCGTTTTGGCGCTCCGTCGCAGCGACTTCGTGCACATTTTCCCGGAGATCCGACCGTTGGATCGGTGATTTCTTCGCTCCGTCGCAATCTCGGTATATCCACCTTCGCTCATGTCAATTTTCGTCCGTTAATTTTATCGTTTGATACATCAAAACCGGCCACCAACTTGACCGTTTAAATTGTATTAAATTTGGACGATTTCGCGGGGCCAACTTCGTCAGCTTGTATTGTAACACCCAGTTTTCTGAAATTGGGGTATTTTTGAAAAATTATTTTTTTTATTATTTAT